>JAYRBW010106391.1:0-18804 GCA_036023295.1 Invenusta paracnida
AGGAGAGGAGAGGAGAGGAGAGGAGAGGAGAGGAGAGGAGAGGAGAGGAGAGGAGAGGAGAGGAGAGGAGAGGAGGGGAGAGGAGAGGAGAGGAGAGGGGAGGAGAGGAGAGAGGAGTAGAGGCACCCCTCAACATTATGGCACCCTGCCTTTAAAATCTTCCTACGGGCCTGTTCTACATCTAGTGCAATATCTATGACAATTATTTGTAAATAAAATAACAAATTTGATGAACATGACTTTTTACTTGCAAATATTCAATATGACTTTTAGATGAGCACATAATAAATTATGAGTTTATTTCTTGAATTAGATTATATATCCTAAATATCATTTTTGAAATATAGGAATCCTATCACATATATATAACATATTATGTCAGTACCTATGTATAATAATAATACTTTGGTCACCCTGTCACTATTCTACTGTCTCTGTTTTCTGTCTTTTCACAAACCATCCCCCCATACCATATAAAAGAATTTATAAAAGAAAGAATACCCAGAAAATTAGAGTGAAGTAAGACGGTCCTATCATATACCTTGGTAGTTACCCTCTAATTAAATGTGTAACATGCTCAGTCTATAGACTACTGTATTTAAAAAAAGCATAGAAAAGAAAGACTAATATATTATACTCATTAGACCACCAGTAAATGTACAGAAATAGGCTATAGATATTTAATTACTATAATAAGCTAAAATATTACTAAAATGTGAAAACATATTGCATCATTCTATTCAATGATTGTTTTTTTCTTTTCAATATTATTGTGCTTATAACATTCCTATAACAGTGACAAGCATGCTCTAAAGGCTATTTATAAGAGAATAGAGAAACAGTAGAGAGAACAGTGCAATATAATTATAAGGCTGGTTGTGACATTGACAGATAATCTTGAAATTATAGAAAAATGGATATTTTATTATAAGTAAATATCACTAAAATGTTATCTTACTAAATATAATAGATATTAGTTATATAGATATTACAGATATATGGTTATAATATTAAAATAATAAAGTCTGTCCTCACTATATGTATAATGTACCTACAATAATAAAATTAAACTATATAGCTTACTAATATAAGACAATAAATGTACAATTTGTAAAATATAATAATTATAAATACAAAAGTGGATAATAATATAATTATATGTTGGTACCAGTAATATAGATTCTAGATATAGGAGTATTTCAAATAAGCTATGTAGTGTAAATGCTAAATAATATAATAGGTATATATGATAATTATACAATATAATAAACCAAATATAGTGTAGAGGTGTAAAGAATTTTTGAGTGAACTAAATGGACATAACTAATTAACTGTTAGAAAACAGCAGATAACAGTGCAAATGCAGGCTAGCCAATCAAATTATTCTAAAAAGCACACTTGTGCATCTCCAAGTCTGTCTCAACCAATAGATTTTCAAACCTCTTTTATGTGTTCTCTACCCAATGGTTTGATAACTGAGTCAGGTGAACTTCACCCAATGGTATACTTTTAACTTTTCTGTGCATTTCAGTTGAAACTATTTTTAGAAATGTATTTAATTCTATGTTAAAAGAATATCTCAAATCTTAAGATGTCCATCAGGTAAAGACACTTTCAAAATATCTCAAACATTGAGATGCCCATTGGAAAAAGGTTAAATATGGATACATCACACAGTTCATTCTAATTTCTATTTTATTATTTTACAAGGGCTGCATGGTCAATAACAATATGAATAAGTTTGTGGACTAGATTAGATAGGAATATATATATAATTCCTAATAATTGAAATATATATTTTTTGTTTATATCTATTAACTATTAGAAGATTAATGTCTATGTAAAAAAATTGAAATGTATATATCTTATAGTTTATACTATATACTACAAGGTTTTCGAAAAATGACACATATGAAACTAATTTTTATTAAAATTTTTCTAAAACAATTATGTAAATGAATTATTAATATTATTAATATTATAAAGATATATATGTAATACTACAAAGAAAATATTATTTTTAACAACAATGGCTTTATAATATAAACATTAGAGTAAATTTTGAAAATAACCTCAATTTTGTTCTTGACATATTTGAGCTTGATGACACACACTTGATTTCACTATTCTAAGTATTTCTTTTGAAATTTCTTGTTGGATATTTTCCTAAAGTTGATTGATTATGTTTGGTTATTTGCATATACTTTATCATTCAAATTGCCTCAAAGATAAAAGTAAGGTGGGGTCAGACCAGGAGACCTTAATACAGGAAACAAACCCTTTGACACCAACCTCTGACCAAAGTACTCCTCTAGAAGCCATAGAGTTCAAGCTGATATATGACCAGTGCCATTATCTTGTTGATACCACCCTATTTAGATTTCAGTTTCAGTCTATATCAAAATTAATTGCTTAATGAATGTTTATTCACCTCTGAATTAACTGTCTCATTGAAAATTAAAATGCATTGGCCTGACATGGCTGCCCAAACTTCAATCTTGAGGGGATGCAATGGTGCTTCAATGAAATTGTAGGGGTTGTCCAATGCCCAGTATCTGCTGTTTCGAAAATTTACATCCCCATTTAGTTAGATGAAACCACATTTCATCAGACCAAAAGAAGATATTCAGAAACATGGTATTGTTGTCTACTACTGACAATATCCAGTCACAAAATATCATGCAGTTTTCATAATCCTTCTCCATCAATGCATGAACCATATTGGTGTTGTATGAGTATAAAGAAAGGACTTTTCATATGATTTTGTAGACCACATGTAACTGGAGTACCCATCTGTGTTAGAACTTTTCTTATTAACTTAGTTGGGCTGTTTGCTAAGGCATTTTGAATCTCTTAAATTTTGTCTTCTTCTAAAGAAGGTCTTCCACTATGACTTTTATTGTTGACTGATCCAGTTTGTCTGAACATATGAACTAGGTACTTGATGATTAAGTCTGCAGGATCTGAGAAATCTTGGTTTAACAAAGCCATGGTAGCCATGGAAAAACCATGGTGGACTGATTGCATGATAACAGCAGCTAAAACTAAACTGAATTCAAAACTGAATGTGTACAGAAATCTTTTGTTGCAATAAGCAATAAAAACAATTAATATTCAATGCTGAATGTAAAAATTATGGTCAATCAGTATATCATTATCATATATGTATAATAGGCCAATCAAATAAATGTTTGGATTTAGTGTTTTCAATAGTATGACTTCCTATTTGACAAGAATACTGATATTTCATTGATATTTTCACTTGCATTATTTTCAAACATCCTATATATAATTATTTGAAAATTCAACATTTTAAAAATTAGGTTTAGAAAAAACTTTATTAAATACCATTATTTTATATTATAAAAAACCAGGAATTTGACAGGAGTAGATTCTTAAATGGTTGTCCAATGTATAGATTGCTGCTTTGTTTTACAGGTAGTAAGTTTTGAGACCCAAGTTTCATCTCCAGATACAATTTCTTCAATATAATTATTATATCATTCAGAAATCAATCTATAGATATTTGACACCACTGGACTCATACCTGCTCCTGTTCCCTAGAAAGATTATATAAAAACCAAATTTTGCTAAAATATTTCTCCTATTGTGAATTATTTTATAGACACTCTTTTAAGATTCCAAGGATTACACTGGTATTTTCCAATATTATTAAACTATCTTCATTCACCCACTTACTGGCACTTTCTGTATTCCCACTTATAGCAAACACTGGTCATCCTGAATGGTCCACCTATGGATTTAAGGCCCTTTATGTCAGAATTTATGGTTGGGCATGGCATAATAGCTATAATAGATTTATATGTGTGTATTTTTTCAAATGGTCCTTGTATAGCTATAATAGATTTATATGTGTGTATTTTTTCAAATGGTCCTTGTGCTGTTAGCAAATTTTTAGATTTTGCAAGCATTTAGAAATTCATGCTATATAAAAATGGTTGAATGAAACTCTTACACTATTTAAAAATGGTTCCCTTGATGAATTTTTGCAATGTTTACATTTTAGAAATTTTGATTGATTTATTTATTTTCTTTTTGTTTATTAAAGAATGATAGAAACATTAATATTATATTTGCAGAATGCACAAGCTGTGCTGTTTGTAAATCTTTAATTATGTTGCACTGTTCTGATGTGACCTCCATTTCTTCATGAAAAGATGCCATCAGTGATCACTAGGGCTAGACTTCCATCTAATCATTGTTCTATAAATAGAGAAATAGTATACATACATATTATACATTATATCTGTCAAAAATTATGCATTTTAATTAATAAAGAATGTAAAAATTTTTCATTAGGATATAGAACTTTTTCTATCACTCTTTAATACATGAATAGGAACTTAATTGATCAATCAACATTTCTATAATGTAAACATTGTAAAAATTTGTCTAGGGAACCATTTCTAAATAATGCAAAAGTTTCAATAAACCATTTGTAAATAATGTAAGTTTCATTAAACTATTTGCAAATGGCACCATTGCTTGTACTAAATTTACAAATGGTTGCACAATCTTTAAATTTGTAAACTGTGCAAGGACCATTTGCAAATGGGGTATATTTTCAAAATGTGCATAACATATATACCAGAGCAGTGCATATCTAAACTTTATACAGGGCCTAGTTTTACATAACAGAACAGTGCACATTCAAATTTTGAGCAAGGTCATTTTTTGTCACCACAAAAATATTTCAAATTATTTCCAGTACAAATAATTTGTCAAATCCATATAAAAATTGTCTTTATCTTCCAGGACTTCCAATCATTGCAAAATTCAGAAAACTATTAGTAAATACATGACTTTGATAGAGAAAGTTCAGAATAAGCAGCTTGCAATTGTTGAAAACTTTCTGGGAATGATAAATCACTTTTATAATAATAAAATATCATAGCCTTAAAATGCTCGGTTGCTAATTCCATGTCACCTAAATTTCTGCTTAAATATACAAACATACATCCACCAACTTCAAATTTTGAAATAAGCATATGACATAGACATTTAAAATTGTTTACATTTATCTTCCAATAGTTAATATATATAAGAAATAAAATTTCAATTATGTTTTCCTGTCTAGTCTTTTAACTTTCCTAGCCCTTATATTAATTATTACCTTTTTAATTGGTGAAAACATTTTCTTTTTTCTACCAATGCTCTGAATGATAATTTAGATATTATTAGAATAAAAAACTGAACATGATAGTAGATATTAGTAATTTGATTGGTTATATAAAAATACTATTCTCCAAATTATATATTAATTATAATATTAATAAAAATAAAAATAAAATGTATATATTATTATATCTATATAAATTGTAAATTATAATATAATACATAAATCCTATAGAAATTTTCTGTTGACTTAGCCATTCTAAATATATAACTTAATATATAGTTTGGTAACCCCTTCAATATAGTAGTCTAAATGTATTTTGTATTACACTTTTTTATAGAAACCAATTTTACATGATCAATTTTTATACAGTCATACAGGTCTATTGAACAGATTATCCAGTTCTATATCGTAGAATTGATATAAAATTATTCTTATTTATATATAATATTATTAAATGTAAGTGTTATAGAAAAACTCAATTTTATTATATACATACAAAACCATAATTACAATGATAAAATTCGATTCTTTTAGGATAAATATTAATGAATATATCAATCAATTAGTTAGTTAACTAGTGTTTCCTTAATATATATATCTCTATTTTAAAGAGAGACAATCTTGCCTCATGCAGATTAAAACTTTATTAATATACATGTCTATGTAAGGGCTCTGGTACTGTATTTACAGTGATACCTGATATGATAGAATAGTATACATAATTTTAAAGACTGAATGTATATATATATATGTTTATATTTTTTATACATTAGAAGATGTCTTCCAGAGACCATAATAATCATTTCATATTATCATGCTATGTATATACAGTTAAAAATATATTATTTATATACAATATAGTTATATTAATATATCCATTTAATTATAGCTTTTCATTAAATAATTGTGTTTTCTAATTTTGGAGACTTATAATATATATATATATATTGTTATTATTTAGTGATTTGATACAATATCATTCCTATGTATACCATCTTGTCTTGATTCTACGCAGCTTTTACATTTAAAGTATTCTCTATTTTTAAATCAACAAATGGAGGACTATAAAATAAAATTATAAGCTCCCTTGAATTTTATATGAAGTAATATGTTATAACTTTCATTATTATTTTTGTTACCATATTGATATATATTTCTCTGGAATTATAAACAGGCATATCTATAACATGTCTTTATCTATAAAACTGAAACTATTATTTCAATAATAATACCATAATTATCAACTACTTTAAAACTTTAAAACTCTGAAAATAATTTTATTTATAGTACACTATCTTTATAGTGTTTTAAAGACTAAATCATAAGAAATAATGCATTATATTAAATATGATGTATGTATTATAATGATTGAATAATTTATTACTGAATTTATTCATATTGCATTACAATAATAAACGAAATTTTAATAATAACTATTAATTAAATTTCATAGTTAGATAAAAACTATTTATATATACTACTATATAAAATAAGTATTAGCACAAAGTTTCTATTAGCTTTTAGTTTTCATTATTTAATGAAGCTTATATAATTTATTACATGCTGACAACTTTTTATATCACACATTTTTTTCCTTTAGATAAGAAATTAGTTTATGTGGGCTGCTACAACATCTTGTCTCACAAACAATCCAGTAAGTCTATATTCTAGTTATTTTGTTATTTTGTTTACTTGTAATGTTTTATTTTTTGAGAAAACTGTTAGCAGGAGAGGAAATAACTTTGATTGATTGATTGGATTCTTTTGTAATGTATGCATATATTATGTTTAATATTATACATCTGCCACCTGTATGTAATAAGTCTGTCTATGTAAATATTACCAAAGTATAAGGCCGTTTAAAAATATTATCATTCTTTTTCCTTTGATAAGATTTGTGAAACTTTTTATTAATATTTTGTATTTAATATGCTGTAACTGAGTCAGATTTTTTTAAACATTGGATATTTAAAAATGTTGATTCTAATTACTATATGCTTTTACTAATATTTATCCACAGAATAATAGGGGGTACAATAAAGTATAAGTATAAAAGAGTAGATATAGTATAATCAGTTGATTCATTACATTTTTAATGACATATTATTTCGATTTTGAGAGATCTTTAAAACTGTTTCCTTTTGATTATGGATCTTTTCTAAAACACTATTCGCAAACAATTTAAGCAGTCTAATAACACAAATGTTATAGCTTCTTGTTTAGTATGTACCAAATATCTTAGATGAAGTTTTATTTGTTTTTATTCTAATACGATTTGAAGGTATTTTTTGTCTTGAATACTGATATATAGTATATAATTATTCTATGGTTATGGTTGAGAAATATCTGTGAATACAATATTATTCTAACTAATATATAAATAGAACATTTATTATATTTTAGAAACTCCCCAAATTTTCTTAATTATACTAAATATGATACTAAAAAGAGAGACAAATTTATTTAAATTCTGCACATTTACTGCTATAGCACTGGCATTTTATTTACTGTTTATTTGTAATAATTAAATAGATAAATTATATATAAATTAAATTATAAATATTGAGTATATCTTACTCATCAAATAAATAAGAATCGAATTTTATGGATTTCTTCATACCTCTTGTTATCTATTAAATTTATATTGTTAATATTTTCGTAAGTCTAATCTTGCCATATTTTTTTAATTATGATAATTACCTGACGTTTTTATTACAATTTCTAGGCAATTTACGGGACACATAAGCGACTCCTCTACACACTTGCTATGGCTAGTGCCGCAAGTTCGTCAGTATCCACCATCTCGGGGAACACAATCCAGCTCAACTTCGACAACAAAGCCCTCCGAGTTCTCCCCCTGGATTCAGAGACAGGTAACGTTGTTCGTCAGGTACCTAACGCTTGTTTCTCTCGCGTGAAACCCAGTTCAGTGGTCCAACCACGTCTCGTGGCTCTGGCACGTGAAGTACTGATCCTTCTGGACCTTCCGTCTGTGGAGGGAGCCGAAGAGGGGATTCAGAAGCTGCCTCACTTGGCCGAGTATCTAAGTGGGAATCGACTTTTGCCCGGGAGTGACCCGGCTGCCCACTGTTACTGTGGCCATCAGTTTGGGAGTTTCGCAGGGCAGTTGGGGGATGGGGCTACGATGTGAGTACGTCTGTTGTGTTGCTGTACATGTTTTAATGTGATGGTGAACAAAAAGTTTGTATTTAAGTATGACATATTTTAAAGTTATATTTGAAGGATATGTCAGTATGTAAGTAGATTTATTTATAATTAACAAAAATTTATAATTTAAGAAATTCAATTGTCTAAATAAAATCGTGAACTATTTTGTGTGCGTATTTAAGTATATTTTACTGTAAGTACTATAATATGAATTGCCATATATGTCTTGTAATAATCAATACGAATTTGTTATTTGCAAGAATGTGACACATATTTTATTATGTTATAAGACGACGTACGCAGAAAAGTTGGACAAAATTTATCGTTATCAAAAAAGGAATAGTACTTAAAGTCATAAAATATTATTTTCATGTGAAAAAATTGAAGTCACATCCAAGTTTTTCTTATTTTTGTCAAAATAATAATTATTTACTTTCCCAAAATATTTGAGAATTGTCTTGATGGTGGCTTCAATAAGTTCTTGGACTTTATATCAAAGCAATAACCTACACATGTATGATCTATGTATTTTTATGAACAGTAGAAACATCTTAGAACATGGATAGCTTCACGGACAGCTTCATTATTCAATTTTAGAAAATCTAAGTCAAATTATGCTAGAAATATGACTGAAAACAGTTTACTCAAAAATGTCAAAAAGTGTAATTTTATTCAAAACGAGATTTGATCAGATGTAAAAATTCGGTGACTGTTATGGAAAATACCTTATGAATTTATAGATTTCATATTGAAAATTTACTTTAAATAAATTATCCATTTTAGATAAAATTTACACTTTGAAATTCTTGGGTAAAATTGACCTTTTCTGCCATGTTTTTAGCAGCATTTCGACTTAGATTTTCTAAAATTGAATTATGAAGGTATCCATGAAGATATCGACTTAAAATTTTGATCAATTTCTTAGATGCTTCTACTGTTCATAAAAATATATAGTTGTATGTGTTGGGTATTGCTTTGATATCGAGTCTGAAGCCCCCTCGTAACATTTGGGTATATATATGTTTAATCGTAAGTATAATTTTTAATTGTTTTAAAAAACATATTTACACAATAATTTTACATTATGTAATTTTTTTAACATGTTTTGTATAGAAAATCTTTAAATATATATAATTTTCCTAAAAATATTACTACAGAAATTGTCTTCAAATTATGTTGTGCCTTTTATTACACTTCTGAAAGTATATCTAAAATACTTTGAGCCTATTTCGTTACTCTCATGGCTGATGACCGTTTTCTATTCACGATACGTGTTTTAAGGTACCTGGGGGAAGTTGTGAACAAGAAGGGGGAACGTTGGGAGATCCAGTTCAAGGGGGCCGGGAAGACGCCATATTCACGCTCGGCAGACGGTAGAAAGGTCCTGCGCTCGAGTATCCGAGAGTTCCTCTGTAGTGAAGTAAGACATAGTTTGAATAACTGTTTTTTGTAAGATTTTCTACCCACTGTTGCAACGTTACCATTTACGTTAAAAGTAAAAAAAAATATACGCATATTGATAAATGAGAGCTTTATCTGTTAGTATTTTTACATTTTTACATTTTTTGTCATTACACAAAGTAGCGTCCAATTATTTGCTTTTTATGTATTTATCTGTCATGTTATCCAACCAGTTTTAACAAATATTCTCCATAGCATCAAACAGTCTTGTGTGATAGAAATTTTTGTTTTGTTTGAAAGAAACCACATTTCCTTAATAAATATCGTATTTTTTTCTAATAAATAATTCCGCAAGCACTATATTGCTTTAAAAATTCTATTGTAGATGACTGATTTTCAATTATCAAAGGGAATCGGGAATTACATTCCTAAAAATTTCTTTAAAAATAAAAAATAATTCTAAACATATTCAGGTATATATTTCAGTAACAAAATCACGGAAAAGTTAGCACTTTTTTAAAGGGTGTATCTTTTATGGCAGTGGAGAACACGGCAACAAACAATATATTTCATGAAGGGACCAACAAATAATTGTTGTTAATTAAATGTCATAAAATGATTATAATATGCTATTTGTATTTTGTTAAGATTCACGTAAAATGATTTAATATTCACCGAAAGTCTTACGTAATATGAGTTAAGTTGACATCTCGACTCTGCTGTTGGTGTAGGCGATCCACCATCTCGGCATTCCTACAACACGGGCTCTTAGTTGCGTCACCTCAGATACACGAGTGGAACGGGATATCTTCTACTCCGGAAATGTGATCAAAGAGAGGGCATCAATCGTCATGAGGGTTGCTCCTAGCTTCATCAGGTAAGTGGAAGTAGAGTCATGCTGTCGAAGACTACACTAACATTAAAAAGATTTACTGATAAAGTTTAATGTGTAGTGCTTTACATAGTACCTGTATAATTAAAAAATTAGGAAATTTTTGCATAAAATGAGTGGAAAATGCATTTTTTATATTATTTTAGTTAAATATTATATAACCCTTCTTGTTTACTTTTCGGTGTTAAGATTTGGATCTTTTGAGATCGCCAAGCCAACGGACGGGTACACCGGGCGTGCTGGGCCCAGTGTGGGAAATAAAGAGATCATTGGAAAACTTGTGGATTACGTCATTGACACTTTTTACCCAGAGGTAGGTTCATCAGTTGAATCAATTGAAAGTAGGTCATTATATTATGTAGATTGAGTTATGTCTAACATTGCCTAGTCCGTTTAAGCCAAAACTTTGTTTAACTTCCTATTTTCTAAGTTGATTTGGTTTTTTGGAAACATTTAAAAATGAAAAATCTCGAAGTATAAGATTATAATCTCACGAAAATATTTTGAATAAAAGTGAAACCTTTTTAGATGATTGATTCTTTTCAGCTTCATGATTTAGATTAAACGTTTTTATTTTTCAAATTATCATTTTATAGTGTATTTTATTGATAATATGATAAATACAACTGTTGTAATATGATAGTAGGATAGATAGTTACAAAAAAATCAAAAGAACCAAAGGTTAAAATATAAATTTTGATATATTGTTATTTTTAATAAATACACTCACTGAAAGTTTATTTAGTACTTATAATTGTGTTTAGTGATTTGAGAAACCGAGTATATTCCGTGGAAACAGTTGGACATGGAGGTTTCAATAATTGTCACAATCAAAAGTCAGGAGAAGAAGAATAGCTTATTTACAAACGTTAAGGAAGTATATTTTTTAAAATGAATCTCGAAGATTGGCAACCATCTCTTCATTTAATTATTCCTCATTATATTCCACAAAACAGGAAAAGAATCCGTACCTGTTAGAAACATGAAAAGAAAGTGCTATGGCCACTATTTTATCAGAAAATGGCTAGTGAAAATACCATTCTTTCCTATTAAACGTTGATTAAACTAGTATTATTTTTTCTGTGACGCCCGGGAAGTTATTACCGGCTGTCTGTTTGCTGCGTACTTTCAGTTATTGAAGACGCACCCAAGGGACGCGAAGGCGCGCTACTTGGCCTTCTATCGCGAGGTGGTACGTCGGACTGCAGTTCTTGTTGCGGGTTGGCAGTCTGTTGGATTCTGTCATGGGTGGGTCTGCAAGCCTATACATTTCTTTCTTTCATTAATTCTGCAGCTCATTATTTATTATGCTTGAAACTTTTCAGTGTCCTTTAATTTTGTAAAATTTGAACTAGTTTAAAATCATGTATTTTAATTTTCTTTTAATTAACTTATTTAGACTTTTAGTTAAATTTAATTAAGTTATTCCATTATGCTTATAAATAGTGCACTTAAAATTGTATAAAAGGTTAATATACTATTCTATGTGATTCGGTAAAAGGTCTTTAACCCTTCTACTCCGCACATATTTTACTAACGTTATCTCTGCACACCGAGACAAAATGTCACATGTACAAATAAGTTATATTTTTCAATAAAAATTAATAGAGATTACATATGGGATGAAGTAAACATAATTTATAATGTCATATATACAAACTACTATTAATTTCTAAAAAAAGAAATTGAGTTATCACACAGTTTGTTGAATAAAATGGTCTTTAAATATGTAGATAAACAAACCGCAATTATAACAATGATGACGAATTTGTTTTCTTCTTTCACCAAGATGACATCTGCCTTGTTCTTGGTCAGATGGTCGGAATATAACGTCTCTCTGCTATAGAACAGCCTCATTGAATCCTGCTGCTTGCATAGCATGCCACCAATATCGATTAGTTTCGAGACTATGTTAGAAATAATCACTAGCTACTCTACTGTTATATGCTAATCTAACTAATCTAATACAATATTGAGTAGTTAAAGATAGTAACTCATCCAATCAGAAGAGAGTATATTAAAGTAGGCTGTTACAGATATGACATTATTTCGCTAGTTGCAATGAATAAGGAAACATTTATACAATACATGTCACAAAGTTTCAACAAGATATCAATAATATTTAAAAATAGACAGCTATTTTTATAATAGGTGTGACACTCTATATGTGGAGTAGAAGGGTTAGTTGAGATAATGATTTTTCAAAGACTGCCAAAGGGGTTTACTATTTATAATATCCTTTAAAGTAAAACATCCATTAACATATAGGAAAAATACATTTAAAAAAAAAATATTTTCATTGTTTATATTTAAAATAAAATATTAGCGCTAATTGTTTTTGACTCAATATTGAGTACTGTGTTACGATAGAACCGTTAATATATATTTATTGAATTATTTATTTTTCCCTCAAATATTTTTTGTTAATTTTGACACAATCTTACGTAAATCGCCAAGGCACTTTTTGAAACGCACACATAAGTTTTATCGTGTATTTTATGATGGCATGACCAGTGTACTCAACACGGATAATATGAGTATCTTGGGCCTGACAATCGACTACGGCCCCTATGGATTCCTCGATCGCTACGATCCGGATTTCATTTGCAACGCCTCGGACAACCAGGGCCGCTACACCTACGCAGAGCAGCCCAAGATTTGTAAGTGGAACTGCGGAAAGCTAGCCGAAGCCTTGGCCGGACAGGGGGCCGGTCGATTGACCCTGGAGGAGATGCAAAAGGTGTTGGAGGAAACATACTGGCCACTCTTTAAGACGGAGTATCTCGGCCGAATGCGGACCAGGGTGAGTGCAGAAGGGATTTCATTGGGGTGTGGTAAGATTGTTGCGAATATTTTGAGCTTTAAAATTGGGGCTAGGTTAGGCATTTTTAAGCAAAGCATTCAGAGTATACAACCATACCGGAAAGAAACGCAACACCATAGAGTAATTATGCAGAGTGTGTACTCCTATTAATTATGCATACAGTTCAATACATAACTAATATTTACCTACCTGAAAGCTTATGCAAAATATTGTTTTTAAAAACTGAGAGCAGTTAAATCCTGTATGTAGTAAAACAGTGAGATATACAGGCAATCAATTATTTATTATAGACAACTTACGTATGTTAAAATTGTATGAATATATATATTTGTTCTTAAAATTAGTTGAAACAAAATATTTAATACTCATTTTTACTACTCATTTACATCAAATTTATTAAAATAAAACGATTTTTATTTACGAAAATTTAAAGCGCGATGTATATGAAATCGTTAAGAGTGATCACTCTTTGTATAATAATTACTCTATGCGCAACACATTGTTAAAATATGTATATATATTCTGATTAAAAGTATGTTATTCAATCGTGAAACAAATTACAACATTATATTTGTTACAATGTCGTCGCATGATGTCATATAACGTCATAATATCGTATATATAATGTAGAATTAATAGGAAATTGTACATATTATAAATAAAACATAAAATTTAAGAAATATATTATGAAGATTAATAAATGGGTGTTGCATTCTTCCCGGTGTGGTTGTATATTTTAGGATTTTTTGTATCGATTTTTCGGGTTATAGTAAGAATAAAATAAAATATTAACCATTTCATGCAACTATTGTCCTACATTTCATTGACATGGGAATAATAGTTTAGATCCTTTTGGATTAACAATATTATTGATGATGTAAAGAGATAACCAAATTATTATATTTTAGAGGAATATCATATACTGAACTTAAGTACAGTACTTCATATCAAAGTGCTCACTCGAAAATACATTGAATTGTTATATTTGTTTTGTAGAGCCTTTAAAAGTTTTTAAAAACATTCATATTATTATAATATTAGGAAAGTTGTTAGAATTTTTGTATTCTGCAGGGTAATACTAGTCTATTCTAATATGGATTAACTATCTATTAATAAAAGGATATTATACTTATAATGTATGTATATATACAAAATCTTACATTATCTCAGATATTATGTATCGATATGCATTTAATTTGATTTCATTTTTATTTAAGTATTATTCTGTGAGTGATTTTTACCTGCCTATATATGTCAAAATTGCGCGAATATCATACAAAAACTGGACAACAATTTGAGCACTAGGTAGGAAAACGGTATAGAAATCAGGGTATTTTCTCCTATTTATTATCCATAGATGATTAATGATCACATAAAACATTTTCGATTGTCTGCATATTACACTTTTTTTACCAGAATTCTTGTTTAAAAAATAATTTAAATCTAAAAACGAGGTAGTAAAGTAAATGTTTTTAAAACCAAAATGAATATAAATGTCATCAATTTCATGATTAAATTGTAATTTTAATTTAAATCTAATTCCCAGAACAAGTTCGCTATTTGGAGTTCCCAAATTCTACATTATTTTATTTGGTCAAAATAATTTTAACTTATTTTGCAAACAATTTCACGTAAAATATAGGCAAATAATTATCAATATATTTCAGAATATTTGCATTCACCCTTTGAAATGATCTAAAATACTCGTAGGCATCGTTAATAGTCCACTTTTGACATGACTAAGTCTCTCCAGCCTTTCAGACATTTATAGTAAGCTGTTTCCGATTTGTTTCCAGCGTTACAAAATTAAGTAAGATAATATAAAATACATAAAAAATAGCTTACTAGTATTTTTTAAGAATCTAAATTTAGAGTATAGAAATATTTGTACATAGTCCTAAAGGTAATAAATATAAGTACAATGCAATATGGACGAATAAAAAGTGATTTTTATACATATTCCCTTCCACATTCAATGGTTTATTGATTGCAGATCAGCATATATTTTTATGCTGATTTTTTATTGCTCGACTTTTCTAGTTAAACAACCAACTGTTGTATCTGTCTCTCGCAGTTGGGTCTATCAACACCTCTCGATGACGATAAGCAACTTATCGACGATCTTCTGGAGACAATGCGTCAATCTGGAGCCGACTTCTCGCTCACCTTTGTGCTGCTGGCTCGATCTCGAACCCCCCTTTCTGCTGGGGGACAGACAGACGCTAAACTGCTCGAGGATATCGCAAACGTGTGCTCCTCGATTGCCGACATTAGGAAGACTGCCAAGGCAAGCGGGCTCTCCGAGTTGTGAGTATTGGTTTGGATAATAGAGAATTTCTTTTCGCTTGTTTTGTTATTAGTTGTCGGCTGTTAATTTTGTTTTGATTTTTTGTTGTTGCTAGATTTATAAATTATGTAACTTGCTATTTAATGCGTAATATGTGTAGTGCGTAAAAAAGAGATTGTGCTGTTGCATTAAACCGGGATTAAGGTAAAATGTAGCTTTATATTACAAAAATATCCGAAAGAAATTTGTATTAGTTAAAATTTAGTAAAATTTATCCGAGAGCGTAACTCTCCGATATGGATCATCTTCTATCAACTCTTGCACAAAACAATACGTGAAGGGTTTTATTTTTTTAGGTATCTATGAGCAGAGCTCTGTGAAATGGCATGCCATTCCTCTTTGATTTAAGGTTGTATTCCTCTCACAAAACTTGCCATATTTTTGTCACATTTTCTTTCGGCGGTCTACTTGATAAAGGTTTTGTGAATGGATTGCCGGTTTCTTCAAAAATGTTTCTCCAATGCTGAACGCGTGGGTGGTGGCGCACAATTCAAACGTTTTTGAATGGCTTTGCAAGCTTTGGTACAACTTTTATATACTAAAAAATTATGCAATTGTAAATTCGAAATCACCTGCTTCAGCCATAATTTATAATGCACAACGTTAATTGATAGAATGTATGCAGTCAAATTTCAATTCACATGTCATTTATACAAACTACAATTCAAGTTTTAAAATCTCATACATATCAAAATATGCTACTTCAATGTTGAGATGAATAATATACCTATAATATTATGTCTGCAATTTGCATAAAATATATTCATATATTTTATATATGAATATATATATATATCAATACAGTTTTGTAATCATAGATATCAAAAGACGCCATATAGATTTAAAGACTTTTACATTATTTATTGGACTAAGGCTATTATCGTTAAACGTAATTAGTAAAATCAAGAAATGAAATCATGAAGAAAATAGCACAAGGAAAAGTCTCAATTGCTGAAAGGAATAAACTTTATATAAATTTTATAACTTAGTGTAGCCAATAAATTAAATGTACATATATTTGAATGTAATTTCTCAATGTCTACATACTATTTTATTATATCAATATGTAAATAATATATTTCTAGATGAAAATAGTAAAAACCACTAACAACCAATAGTAAAAAACTAGTTGTAACAACCACTTAATTATAAAATGATTAATTGTTAACGGCCAATAGGCATATTTTTTCTATATCTTATTATAATTGATTGCATACCAATTTTTCTCATAAAACCAAAATATGTGGCCATAACTATTGCTGCTTTTCAGAAAAGGTAAATGTTTAAATTAAAAAGTCTATGGTTTCTACTTATGAGATTTATTACGTGACTTTACATGTATTTTGATGTAAACGAATTAGTTTTGTGTGTATAATATATTATGCATGCTTTCTCTTTCTTTCTCTTAATCCACCAGTGAACGTCGGTTGATAATGATGATGACCGGCGGTAATCCTGCAGCTTTAGCTCAACTGGGAATTCCAGGACTTGGGGGAGAAGAAGAAGATGAATTCGGGGTGAGAAGAATACTTACAGTGATTTTGTGCAACTAATTTGTTTTTAAATTCGTTTCTAACCTCGGATTTTTCGTTTATTTCTTTCGGTTCTCTGAACTCTCTAATCTCCGCCTTTTAAAAATTATTTTCTATCCCTTTATTCCTTTTAATTTACCTTTTTAATTTGAAATCTTTTTCTCTCTCCCTTATCTTATCCTTATCTAACCTTATATTATCCTTATTTGCCTTTTTAATGATATAGTTTATTTCTGGATTTAATAATAAAATGTATATACAAGTATATGGGAAACAGAAGCAACTACTTATGTAGCTGATTTAACTGTTTATCTTTGGGTAACTCTATTAATAGGTATATTTCCTTTGTTTTCATCTTATACTTCATTCGTTTTGTGTTCCAGTTTTTTGATTTCCCTTTTTTCTTATCCTTTTCTTCCGTACTATATATTTAAATTTCGCCTTTCCTTGTTTTCCATTTATCTCATCTTCAGCTTCCCTTTTGTTTCACTTTTGCTTTACTTATTCCCATCGTTTGCTCATCATTTTTTTCAATTTATTATATTACACCTTTTTTTTTTACTTTTCGTTAATAGTTTTGTGTTCCTTTTATATATCTTTTCCACACTTTCCCCCTTTTCTTTCTTCTTGTTCGAACAGACAATGACCGAAGACGAGAAGCGAGCCCGAGACAGGGACCTCTGGACCGCCTGGCTCGGCAAGTATCGATCACGACTCTCCAGTGAGGTCAGCACCGGCTCCTCTTCCCTCCCAGACACCAATCCACGCGTGGTCTTGCGCAACTATCTCGCTGAGTCGGCCATTAAAGAGGCCGAAGCTGGAAACTATGCCGTTGTGGAAACGCTGTTGGACCGTTTGAGGTTCCCCTATATGGACGATGAGGAATGGGCACTGCGTCGGAAGATGGTTAAAGAGAAACAGAATGCGGTGAGTGGTCGCTGAATAATATAGATTTCGTGTAAAATCATAGAACTAATATGAATGGAACTTTTTTTGAAGAATTTGTTATATATATTCTATATAACATTGAAATTAATCAATATACATATATATATAGAATGTCAATTTAAACTAATTCCATTTCGATTGGGATAAACACATTATTTAATACGTCATTAAAAAATGCAGTATATTATGCTAATTCATTTACATATCTAAACCTACGGTAGTAGGTTGTTAGCCCATGCTAGCAACCTACGTACAGAAGGTATATTAGAATACCACAACGGTCATTTTTTAAACCGCTAGCTTCTATCATAGAGCGCCGCCGAAAATGTATCAGTGTGTCAATTTTCAACTTCATAACTATTATACGAGAACCCAAAATATCAAGGCGCAACTTTTTCGTCATTATTCTTCTTATTCTAATTCTTCTTCTTCTTGTTCAGACCCAATAACATACACTAAACTTTAATCGATTTTTATGAAATTTTCAACATATATTGGAAATGTCCCAGATATGAGAAAAATAATATTTTTACATAGCAACCGTTGCTAGGG
>JAYRBW010106402.1:0-18803 GCA_036023295.1 Invenusta paracnida
CGTTATATTTATTAACCAATAACGCATCTCTAGTTAAAGTATATTTTCAAAATTTGTTTTTCCATTTGTGAAACAAGCCAAGTTATTAAAATTCCAGGAAATTGTATAATTTGTATTTATTCTGGTCGCAGTAATTCGTTTTCTATAGCTATAGTTATGTGCAAGACTCAAGTTGACAACTCAAAAGATTATGTTATATAGATCATGTTTGCGTAATCAACTTACAGAGTTGTGTGGAACAAAAGATTTCGCTCTCTGCACGGAACAAATCAATTTAGTTGAACAATTAAAATTGTTTGAGAAATTATTACATAGTAGACTTAGGTACATCACAGATAGAATTGTGAGAATACATTGACTCTTATAAACAGTTATGCAGATATCTAAATTCGATGGATAATTCAATAGATACAATATACATATACTTCAGAGCGTTTATTTATGCCCTAACTCTAATTTTTTTTACCACTAATACATATCAAAATAGTATTAGATGTTATAAATTAATTGTATGTATTATTATACGAAATAATACGATAACAACAAAAATCCGTTTATTGGTTTCGCTCTTCTAGATAAATCGATTCTTATTTTAGTGTTAAGACAGACATAGATTTGAATTAGAATTATATATGGCGACACTTGCATGTATTAACACTTATTATACTATAGGTTTAGATATTTCATTTTGTTGAATATAATTATACATGTATTTTCAATTTCGGTAAAGTGCAAAATAACCTTTTTAATATTTAATAAATACAAAATAAATAATAAAATTCTTAATAATTTGTTAACTTAATAAATACTTATAAGTTTTTGTAAGTATTTTAAGTATACTTAATAAGTTGACTTTGTAAGACTTTGTAAGTGCACATAAAAAGTACTTATAAGTTTTTGTAAGTATTGTAAGTACGTATAAGTTATTGTAAGTTATGAAAGTACGTATAAGTTATTGTAAGTTTTGAAAGTAATTATAAGTTATTGTAAGCTTTGTAAGTACTTATAAGTAAATTAGAAAGTATTGTAAGTACTTATAAGTAAATTAGAAAGTATTGCAAGTGCTGGATCACTGGGGTCGTAAATTTTGCGCTCTAAATAGTCTGACAGCTCTAAAGGAAGGTTGCTTCCTGGACAGAACTGAGAGTATTCGTGAAGATGAGAGAAAAATTCTTCGCTTATAAGGTTAAAAAGGTGAGTCAGAGTTACCTGTAACCCTAATGCTCTCAGGACTGTGGCAACGCTGTAGAGGAGATAGTGGCTATTGCCTGGGGATTTGATGATTTAGATATTTGTAGACTGAAGCGGGGCGTTACGGTTGGGTTGATGCAGGTTGTTGAATTTCAGTACACAGACATTTGGCACATTTCAGCAATTCATTCGGGTTATTCGTATTGATGTCACCTGCTCGAGACTTAACAAGCTTCTAGGTTCTTCGAGAATCCTTTTGTTGCTCCAGGTCATGGAGAAAGTCAATCTATTTGTCTTCTTTCTCTTTAGCGATTTTCTCATTAACTTCCTTACAAGATTGGATCCATTCTTGATGTTGTGTGGAAATATTACGTATGTAATTATTCCGTTTCTTGATTGCAGTTTATATTTCCGGTGTCATGAAAGGCTTGTGTTTTTTGTTCGGCTTGGTCTTTCCGACAAGGGTCAAGGCTGTGTCTGTAAGGATGTTATTAAAATGAATAGCTTTCTCACTGAGGGATGTGGATCGTTCCTGGCTGTGTTTCAGAGCTTCGTCCACTGCTTGAGTGAACAGTTCCAATTGACGTTTTTCGATTTTCTTTTCAGCATGTGTTTAATGTTGCCGCTGTTTGTTAGCATGGTGGTGTTGATTGTGATGGATATGGGTCGTTGATCTGACGCCATTTCGTTTGTGGGAGTCCAATCAATGATTCCTGACATGTTGGAATGGCATAAGAGTAGATCGGGGGAGCTGGTTCCGCCCGTATCTTTGTTCACTCTGGCGTGGATGTTTGAGTTGTTAATGCAGGCCATTTCATTCATGGAAAGACAGGTCCCAATGGTCTCTCACAGCTAATCTTTTGTTTGCCAACTGTCCCATAGCTCAGATTGCCCATTAAGTTCGCCCCCAATGATCACATTTTTTCCATTCGGAAGACGATGGATTGATAGCTCTTCTTATGATTGGGCCGTTGAGCGGTTTGGTGGGTATTAATAGTTCACCGTGGTCAGCCATCGGGCTTTGGAGATTCTAATTCTAAAACTTGAGAGTTTTAGTGGGTTATTGACTATGGGGAAGTCACATTTCATAAAAGAGATGTCGTTTTTGATGTATGAAAGAAGCCCGCCACCATTCTTGTCCAATCTATCCGCGCGGATGCAAGAATAACCTATAATGTTGGGGGCTCTGTCTTCTTTTTTAAGTTTTGATTCTTGAATAAGGACAACATCGTATCTTTCATTTTTAAGTTTTGATTCTTGAATAAGGACGACATCGTATCTTTCAGCTGCCACTCTATTCTGAAGTTCAAAATAGTTATTCTTGATTCCATCAGCATTCCACTGCAGCAGCCGAATTGCATTTATGTGTTTAAACTTGTGTTGCTTTGATATAGTGGTAGTTTGGAGGGGCTGGGTGATAGTTTTGCTTTTCTCTTTCTTGCTTTTAACGATGCAGCCGATGCAAAGTCAGTTTCGGAACTTCTCTGTCTTAACCTTTTCCCGACAGGCATCTCAACGTTTGAGATATTTTGAAAGTGTCTTTACCCGACGGGTATCTCAAGGTTTGAAATATTTTTTTAACATAGAATTAAATGCATTTCTAAAAATAGTTTCAACTGAAATGCATAGAAAAATGTAAAAGTATACCGTTGAGTGAAGCTCACCTGACTCAGTTATAAAACCGTTTGGCAGAGAATGTTCACATAAAAGAAGTTTGAAAATCTATTGGTCGAGACAGACTTGGAGATGGACAAGCGCGCTCATTATAATAATTTGATTGGCTAGCCTGCATTTTTACTATTATCTATTGTTTTCTAACAGTTAATTAGTTATGTCCATTTATATCCATAGTTCACTCGCAAATTATTTTCCAATTTGGTCAATTTCTTTTCCCATGCGCTATATTTGGTTTCTTGTATATGTATGTATAATTATCATGTTATATACCTACATATTATATTATTTACCATTTACACTACATAGTTTATTTGTAATACCTACTCGTATATCTAGTATCTATACTTCTGGTACCGACATATAATTATCCACTTTTGTATCTATAATTATTATGTTTAAAAAATTGTATATTTATTGTCTTATTACATATTAGTAAGTTATAGCTTAGTTTTATTATTGTAGGTACATTATACATATAGTCAGGACTACCTTTACATGGTTCCCACACTTCTGGAAAAGTCGGAATTTTAAAATGGTCAAGGAAAACCTGGAAAAGTCAGGGAATTTATATGGGTATGGGGGGGGTGGTTTGTGAAAAGACAGAAAACAGAGACAGCAGAATAGTGACAGGGTGACCAAAGTATTATTATTATATATAGGTACTGACATAATACATTATATGTATGTGATAGGGTTCCTATATTTCAAAAATGATATTCAAGGTATATAATCTAATTCAAGAAATAAACTCAAAATTTATTATGTGCTCATCTAAAATGTCATATTGAATATTCAGAAGAAAAAGTCGTGGTCATCAAATTTGTTATTTTATTTACAAATAATTGTCATAGATATTTTCACTAGAATACATTATCTATGATAATGTATTATTGGTGTTCTTTAGTTTAAAGTAGCTATATATATAAAATCATAAACGTGTGAAATTTATATATGTTGTTAGCCATGGCATTATTGTAAAATTTAAACTATCTTAAAGCATGTGACATTATTTTTTATTATTTATAAAAAATATAATATGTTATATATCATTTAAAAAGTATGAACAGATTTATATTATAAAAAGTATGAAAGTATTAGCAATTTAATTTAAAATCTAGAGTAAGTGGCAAACAGTTAAATATTGCATTAACTTACTTAAGAAAAAACATAAGTTACCAATATTAATAAACTTATAATTTATAAATTGAAAACTATACAGGGTTGTTCATAATTACCTAGTAAATGGCAAGAAAATTTGTCATTATGTGATTTTGCAACTTGATAAATGGTGATATGAACTACTGTATTTTAGAGATAAATCCAATGTTGTTTAGGAAGCATACACTTTTGCTCAAATTTACTAGATAATTATGTATAACCCTCCATATTTAAAATGCTCATTATAAAACAAATATAATACCTATTCAAAGAGCAAAATAATCCAAGGTATGATGTTAGATGTATTTCTTTTTAATTTTTTCAATAAAGTGGTTTATTATAAATAACTAATGTATGTATATTCATATGAGTTTTTAGTATGAATATGTCATAAAAATATTTTATTTTTATTCATAACATTTTTATAAAAAAAATATAATTAAACAATCTGGACATACATATATATTATACATATTGATTCATATAATTTTTTCAACCACTTTTAATATTTTTATCAGCAATATCAAGAACATAAAGTCTGATACACTATTTTACTATTTTATCTTAAAACTAATTTTTATCAGAATCCATTGACTATTGTTTTTTTTAACAATTTGTATTCTTTAATTCTGAATAGAGGTCAAAGTAGAACAAGCTATCTAAACAACATAAAAACATCTTTTTCAATAAAAGTCTCTTTATTAATACATTATAGGCATATGTATAATGCTGTTTATACCAATTAATTAAATAATTCTAACCAAGGACAACAAGAGGTAGACTCTTGTTGTCCTCGATTCTAACTATATTGCTACAGGAAATAGAACAAGAAAACATCCAGACATTCTATAAGTTCAATTTGTAAACAAAAATTATCTTACTCACCACAAGTTATCAACATTAGCAGATGAATATCAAGAATACAGGGTTATCAAGTTATTGTACCTACATATTTAAATTAAATATCTACTCAAAATTGAAATATAATTTTTGGATTATATTGAGCATTTTCCCATTAAAAATGGGATGTTTTAGCCTCTAGAAACGATTATATATATATATATTTCTGATAATAATAACTTAGTACCTGCTATTTATAATACTAATGAAGTGTTACTTTAGAACCTATATTTATAACAAAATAAAGGAATGATCAAATTTAATTAATTTAATCAAATAGAAATAGACAATTAAATGAATTTGCAAATCACACCAGTTGTATTGTTGCAAAATATATCCAATTAACTATATGTATGAATTAAAATATAATAACAAAATTATGAAAATTAGCATGAAATCTAAAATATTTTGAACCAGATCAAATAGGCACATTTATACAGTTCAAGATATTTTGTTTTAAGATATTAAACTATTATAATTGTTGAATAAATATAGGTATTATGAATAGGTAAATATACCTACATTACGAATTCAATAAACAAATATAAAATTAGCTATTATAAATAAATAAAACTATAGCCTTGAGTATTATATATAAATACTAGATGTATATATGTATTATATAAGAACTATAAATTTAAAAATATTTTATGCATATATATTTATTATGAAAATAAAAATAATATTTATATATAGGAATTATTAATATATATATTTGAAATATATAGAAATAATTGATTGCAATAAAATCGACAGAAATTATTTTAAAGGGAAGAGAAAAGCAGATAGCAATGCAAGCAGCAAAAGTGGACATGAAAGAATACTATTGCTCAGGGAAAAGAAGGGAATTAAACATGGCCACCAGTTTTGATAGCCACTATATACCAAATTATACTTAAATTCTTTGCCATGACATTACTAACATTTATGTATATACATATGTTTAAACACAATGCTTTTTCAACATGTTTTATTTATCATTGTAATAGCCAAAGTTTTGAATTACCACAAAACAAACACTTAATGAACTATGTTTTAACTAAAAACTGACTGATAACATGAAACAAGAATGCATCTACATAAAAATAATTTTTTATTTCTGTATTCTATAATATAGAGCCATTGGTTAGCTGATTGAATGTTTTGTATAAATTAACATTTTTAAATTTGTACATTTTATGAAACACAAATGGATTTTTGAATTTTACAACTGTACTTTAAAGGAACCTATAACACTGTTTTTAATGAAATTTATAAAAAAATTATATATACAGTAGAATTTGCCTATATCGAAGTCTGCAGGTCCAGAAAAAAACTCTATATAGATAAATATTCTATATAGGCAAACTTCACTTTTTTAATGAGAAAAAAATCAGCATTTCACCTGACACTGGTATCTTCTTATCACGGGCCAAATGAAAGAAATCCAGCAATGGTCTATCAATTTCCTCGAAATTGTGCAATTTAATTATTGTAGTATTGTCTGTTTGAATTCCATTTTCATATTGCTCAATTAAGTCATCTGCCCTTTTACAATAAGCTAGGAGCGTAGTGAGTGGTACATTCTTCTGTTTAGAAATGTCCATTTTGGATACACCTTTTTTGAATAACAACTATTTCATATTTCTCTATGAAAGTACAATTCTTTCGTTTTGACATGCTGTTGATAAATAAGCTTTACAATGATCAATGTCATACAGTAAGTATCTAGTTTATAATTATTTCCTCTTAGTTAATTTCTTACATTAATATTCTTATCTGTCTTTTGATTGGGGCAAGGGGAGAGCGGGGTATGTATTGCTTTCATGTGTGCATTACAACAACATATAAATAGAAGAATTTAATGAGTGGGTAGAAAGATATCTAGGTACATTGGGACTCATATACCTCAAGGATCAATTATTCGCTTGTCTGTGCTTGATCGATACAAAATTAGTTTTAATCATTTAGAACCCAAACTTTGATATAGATGAACAAACAGCTGGCTGGACAAAAAAACCCCTCGATATAGGCAAATTCTCGATATAGACAAATTCGATATAGGCAAACTCAAATAACATATAAAAGATAGGGAAAACATTCGGGACATTTGAAAAACCTTGATATAGACGAATGTTTGATATAGGCGAAGCCTACTGTACATATATACAGTCAAACCCTGGTATTACGAAATTCAAGGGACTGAAAAAATTGTATATAGTGTATTGGTATAGCAGGGTTTCATTATATCGAGGTTTCACCTACAGTTGAGTAAAATGCCAAAACATTTATGCAATCATTCATAATTATTTTTTATTACATCTGACCTCTTGATTCTTCACAAATTGGTATAAAATTCACTTGAGTAATAAGAGTTTTAGGTATTCCATACAAATGATAAAAAAATAAAATGGTGCAAATGCAATTCAACCATGACTCATAGGACCAATTTTCTTTATTTTCAAATTTGAAAGGATTTATCTGCTATGAAAGAATACATTTGATATCTTTCTTTGTTTAAAATATTATCATTTGTGTCAAATATATCCCACAAATTAAAAAATATTACATATTGCCATACTCAAATAAAATGTTGAAAAATAATATTGTGACTCATGGGACATCAAAAGGACATGACTTTTGAACATATGAACTTTATTTAAATATTTCTGCTCTATTATTACAGATATTAAAAAGTTTACTTAACAAAAGTTTGATATTAATGGGTTTATTAAAAATTTGCAAAGTAATTTTTTTAAAGAAAATATATTGATTTTTTTATTATGACTCACAGGACAAATGACATTTAATAAATAATACATTTAAACTTTGGATATATTTATATAGTATGTGTGTTTTTATTAGTTCATATCTAGTAATGTTACAATATGCTAGAATTTAGGTAATAATATTATAATATATACTACATTTGCTAGCAATTTTTATTAATATATATGTAAAATGAACCAATTAGAAATAAAGTACAAACATGAAAGTAGCATCCTGGATATACAATTAAGAGATTCAAGGTATACAGTGGTGGAAATAAGTTTATCACAATATGTAAATTTCATGTTTTTTTAAATATTATCTATGGAATCTATTTTATCAATAAGTTTCAGCATTTAAAACATACTTAGGGACAGTATACTATGTTTAATGCTATAAAAGGGCCTAGTAAGTATCAACATATAGACATTTTTTCAAATATACTGAAAACTATACTACATAAATATGCACGAAAAAAGTGATGAAAATAATAACCTTTAATGTTGTAGATCAAAATTGTAAGCAATTGTGAACTAATATTTTGTGAAAAAACTATTGTTATGAATCACACTTGCCAGACTACAAAGCATAACTGTTTGCCAACTGTTGACAGTACTCCCGAGGCAGCTCCATGCATCATCAGGTAGACCTGATTGCTTCACGAAATATGAGCTATTGTAGAAAAATTGTGCTTTTAAAGTTGTTTCTTGACAAAGTCACACAAGTTTTCTATCCGGTTTAGGTTGGAACTATTTCCTGGCCATTCAAGCACTTGAATATCATTTTCCCAAAACCAATTTGTAACCAGACATGCCATATATGGCATGGGGCATCATGTTCAGTGATGACAGCCACTTTGAGATGAAAAAAGAAACATCAGCCTATATGAGATGTCCACAGAACTCTTCCCCGTTTCAACCTTGGTATACCCAGAAGACTACCAAGCACCCCCCAGCAGTCATGGTATGGGGCTGTTTCTCGATTGCAGGTTGTGGTGCACTTACATTTCTACCTACCGATGCCAGGATAAACAGTTAAATATATTGACATTTTATTTGAGAAATTGCCAGAACAAATGGAAGCTAGCACACTGCTGAAATATTTCAGCATGATAAAGCCCCATGCCATATGGCGTCTGGTTACAAATTGGTTTCATGAAAATGACATGCATGTGCTTGATGGCCAGGAAATAGCCCCAACCTAAACCCAATAAAAACCTGTGGGACTTTGTCAAGAAACAACTTTAAAAGCACAATTTTTCTACAATAGCTCATATTTCGTGAAGCAATCAGGTCTGCCTGATGAATGGAGCTGCCTCGGGAGTACTGTCAACAGCTAGCAAACAGTTATGCTTTGTTGTCTGGCAAGTGTGATTCATAACAATAGTTTTTCCACAAAATATTAGTTCACAATTGCTTACAATTTTGATCTACAACATTAAAGGTTATCATTTTCATCACTTTTTCGTGCATATTTACGAAGTATAATTTTCAGTATATTTGAAAAAATGCCTATATGTTGATATTTACTAGGCCCTTTTATAGCATTAAATATAGTTACTGTTCCTAAGTAACCCTAGGGTAACCCTATAGCATCCCTAAGTATGTTTTAAATGCTGAAACTTATTGATAAAATAGATTTCATAAATAATATTAAAAAAAGCATGAAATTTACATATTGTGATAAACTTATTTCCACCACTGTATATAGTAACAGTACCAAAAACTAATGAACAATTACCAAATGTTATAGATAAATACAAAAATAAAAGCAATAATAAAATAATGCTCTTAATTTAAGTTAAAATATTTTAAATCTGAAAAATGGAAATATCTGACCTTGCCTTGTAATTTGGGGAGGCTTTAATTTCTGTACAAAGCTCTCAAAAGATAATTGAGTACTGTATTCTAGCTGTGAAAAAATGAATGTTTCATATTTGTCTTATTATTATTCTTCATTGGTGGTTCATTTTTATTTACTTTATATATTATTTTTGTTGGGCTTGTTGGTAAGGCCTTTTAACTCTATGAGTAACTTTATCTGATGAAGAAGGAGCGGAATATCCAGCTGATACAGGAGCAGCAAATTGTTTTTCAATTTTATTCTATATTCTTGTTTTCTTTTCAGTGTGTATTACTATTTCTGATCTGTTTTTAGGTAAATTAGATATATGGTTTCATTTTCTATCTCTATAATTTTGCATTTCTTGCTTGTGCTTCAATTTTTATTCATAATATTTTCCTTGTTCTAACATTTTTCTCTTCTTCGTTTTTTGTCTTTCACTTGCAGTTAGAGGCATTTTAATATCTGAAATAAATGGGTTCATTTCTACGTTTGACATTTTTCAGATATATATATATAATAATAATATCATATAAAATCATTGTGGCACATGACTCACAGGACAATTATTGCTGTAGATTTATTAAAAAAACTACATAGATTAAAAAAAAATAACATTTTAATAACATGCAGTATTGATAGATGTCAATGTTTTTGAATTAGTAATATTAAACAGCTTTTAGTAAAATGTGTACACAAATAATTTTCAAATATTGTGACTCACGTTACATGTAAATTGCTATAGTATAAATTGATATAGTAAAACATTTTTTTTATTTTTTAGTACTATGTCTGGTTTTTATGGAATTGTCCATATATACATGTACATACATTACAAAGAAAAGTTTACTATTGTTGTTTGAAGAAATCATTAATTGTTGCCTTCTTTGAGTGAATCTTTTCGGCAAATCAATATGACCTCTAATTGCTGAATATCATTTTATTATAGACCTTGTTGACTGAAGTATTTTTGCGAATTGATGAGAGGCTGATGGGCAACTGCTTCAGTGACTGTTTTTGATGATTCCTATTCATCATCTTCATCCACAGCAAGTTGTTGAATGTCATTAAGTACACTATCATCGCTGATCTATACATTGGTTGTCAGCTTCTCAACAACAGTAATGTAATCTGTCAGTGAACCTTGAATAATGCCAGAATATTCGGTAGCAATAATATCCCATATGAATCTTGTTTCTGAAATTACATCATTGCTAGTGATATAGTTTCATTCAGTGCTTTCTTGAATGAATCCATGAGGTTTTATTGCTATATAAAGGTTTTATGAGGCTTCCGTAACATAATTTTATCTGTAAAAGCAGGTTTTGTCTATAGCGGGGTTTGTTATAATGGGGTTTATTATAACACTAGTTAGATAGGACTTCTGCCAGGACCATTAAAATATTTTGTTTTAGCTGGGTTTTCGTTATAGCAGGGTTTAACTGTATACAGTGTTGCCAGCAGTTGCCATTTTTTATTTTGTGATTTTGCGATTTGTTTTCATTCAACTGCAATTTTTTTAATAATATAATATAATTATTTTGTTATAATGAAAAAATTATAACATTTTTCATTGTATACCATGCTTGAAAAGTATTATATTTCACATTTAGTATATTATGTTCTACGAGATATTGCATATTGTCATACAACCTTTATATATTACCTCGATAATGTAACAAACAAGTCATTTTTTGCAATTTGAACCAATGTCTGACATTTTGCATCATTATTTTTAAAATGATTTTACAACCACGTTTTTCTTAAGAATTTGGTTTTTGTGAAGCACTACGATATGCAATTGACTAAATTATAAATATTACATTTTTGTAAAGTTTTAATATTGTATAAAAGATATATTTTCCCATATTTTTATTGTAGTAACATGTGAATATCGATACTCATTTTGCCAATGCCTCTCAATAATTTGTATTATTTTTTAATGAGTATGAATGAGTATATGGATTTTCCCCCTAATTGTATTGATATTTGTGTTGTCCTTGTAGTCATGCAGTATGCACCATATCATGTGTGTATTTCCTAGATATTAACTTTTAAGAAAAGCAGTAGGTTTTTTATAAATAATAAATGTCAGTTTCATCATACAATTTTTATTCTGTAATTTCTTGTACCATTTTACGTTTTGGAACATTTCTTAATGTTTACTAATTTAAACATTAATAATGACAACAATAACATACCGTCAAACATTATATACTTTTTTAGAATGCCGTTAGATTTTATAATATCTTACTGTTTCTATGAAGGATTTCGTGATATTGTGAAATCATTATCGGTATGTTGTATGCATTCACAAACAATATTTATATCATACCTTTTTGTGTTAAACTCAACTGTTCATTATTGGAGGAAATATACTAATGCTCAATTTTCATTTATCGTTTATTTGATTTCAAATAATGCCAATTAAGTTTATCAATCTTGCAGGGGTTTTATTTTTATATGATGTATTTATAACTTACTTTGTTTTATGTTTTGTGACCGTTTCATTATCTAAGACATACATTTTTTAGGAAACTACTAAAAATTGCATCATTTTCCAAAGAAAACGAATTTTGAATGTTCACTATATACAAATTATTACTTTTTTATGTGTTCATTTACTAATGAGCATTACATGTTTTTTTTAACAATTTTCTAGATTTTCTAAAAGATGGGCGATAAAACTTAATAAAACATTTTCGTGACAATATATGCTACTATTAAAATACGCCAGGTTATATAAGGTTAATGAAGTGCCATTTTTTTCGTTTTGGGCGCTGTGAACACTAATATGTATATATATATGTATATCATAATATAATGTAACTAGAAAAATTGGATAAATCTATAATTTTTTCTGATCATCTAATAAAAAATAATGACACTTTAAATGTTTTTAAATGCAGTCTTAGGTATTATCTGAAATATTTTCAGTGTTCCTTGTCGATTTATAGACTAGGCTCTCACGCCATGACACATTCGGTTTTCCTGTTTTTCATAGGCGTAATCTATGCTTGATGGGGGAAGTATTTAGCATTATATATACTTAATGCACATGTATATGTATATTTTTTATTGTGATAAAAGTTCTGCTCAAGGCCCTTTTAATGTGGTTCACATAATTTTGTTTAATTTGTCATATATGTCTTTTTCAGAATTTCAGTTGAAAAGGATACTAAAGTTCCAAATGCAGCAATTTTCTCGCTTGAAAGAGAAGATCACACACTGGGGAATATGATAACTTGGTAACAGCTTATAGTGTAACAAGTTATTTCTTACTACATCTCAATTATTTTCAATCCTTATTTGATTTTACAATTGAATGATACAAAGACAAGACAGTATAATTTCCACGTGCCAATTTTTCGAGAGAGTGTACAAATATTTTCTAAACAAGACATCTTTTTTATAATATGATAATGATAATACAAGCATTCAACTCATTGTTCATGGATTTATTATGAAAGCTTACTTAAACACATCCTGCTCATACATATATAATTTGATGTCAAATTTAATTTCCAATAAGTTCAACAGAAGTTATCATATGATCTGTGTTGCTTATGTCACTTCGTAATTGAATTAAATACATATATGGAAATTTACAGAATATTTAGTATAAGTACCAATTACATTTTTTAAGCTGTTTCATCAATTATTTAAATGTATGTAAACATAAACTTATGTGTTATAATTAAACTAGTCTGTGGTTATCTTAGCTTAATCGTAAACATAAGTACCAATATTTCAAACTTATATTAATTCTATTTTATTCAAATATCTTTAGATAATTTCTCAATTTCAACACAAGAAGAATTTGTATAAATTACATTTCGTCCATTGTCCATGAAAACATAAACTTTTATGAATTTTTATTTAAATTTAACCATTTTTTTAGAAATGAATTTATTTTGAAATAAGATAATGTGACACATAGCTGTTAAATATGACATATACAGTAAATATTCCATATTTGTTATATTTTGCTTTGTTTATATTTTAGTGTCAAAAATTGATTAACAGTTGTTACTTTATATGGACATGCACTTTGAAATGGATCTTTATACAAATATCGTGGGAATATAACAAATTATTTCTTTCTGCATATTACATTTAGATACATTTCCCGAATAGGAAAAGTTCAAATTTATGTATAACTATAAATCAGAATAAAATAATTTAGATTCGAAGTGGGTAGTAGTCATTACTAATAAAACATAACTATTGTTTGGTGATCAATAAAACAATAATCTATCCATTAATTGATAATATGTAGAAGGATCACTTCAGTTATTGTAAATTCACTCATAACGAATCCAATAATTGATAATATGTAGAAGGGTCAGTTCAGTAATTGTAAATTTACTCAAAAGAAATCCAGTAATTAGCTCATTTTTCAACTAATTTATTGTTTAAAAATAAGCGATGCATTTGTTCATAATAAAAGACTAATAAAATATCAAAAGCATTACTTTTAAATAACTTGTATTACACCATAACATCAACATAATTATATAAATAGACTATATATTACATGGTAACAGTCAATAACCATTTTGTTATACCCGATTTATATGATTTTAAAATAAATTTCATAAAATATTGGCGCTATAGTATCAGCATATTATCTTTTAATTCTATTGGTGCTTTGGCATATTGCATATTATGTATGTAGTACAAAGATGAAATGGCATTTGACATATGTTGCACCATTTCGTTCTTGTACTTATATATGGAATAAATGCCACTTGCAACAAGAAAATTAATAATGTGAAAACGTTTTCTTAGTTTTAGACAAAACTGGCGTTTATGTTGTTTTGTCTTTGTAATGGCAATTGATTTCGCATTATGTTTCATGTATTCTGTTGATATTGTTATTGTTATTTTTATGTTATATACAGTATATAGTATACATATGTACTTATTGTTTTAAATGGAAAATGGGTGTTACTTATGTATTAATCTTTTAATAAATTGTATGTATTAAGTTAATTGATATAATTATTAACATTGTATACAATTCATTTGAAAATTTGTTTAGTTTTTAATTTTATTAATAAACTGAGACCTCGCATTTGTATTAACTTGTCTGTATTATTTGCGTTCCTTATTTATTTTTTACAGTCAATTGCTTAAAGACCCTCGTGTTGTTTTCGCTGGTTACAAAAATCCTCATCCATTGGTTTGGAAAGTTGTTATTCGGTTGCAGACTGTTCCATCCACAACTCCTGTGGATGTTTTCAAGGCAGCTCTCACGGATCTTATCAGTGAGGTATCTTCAATGGAAGAACAGTTCAAGGTGGGTAAATGTTTTTTTATGTAAAAGTGAACTGTTGGTGTGTATTATTATGATAAGCATTTGACTGGGTTTATGGGTATCTGCTGTTTTCAAGGTCAAAATAAATATAGACGTTCGTAGAATCCAAGGTGGTTTGCGAAATCGCTTTTGCCAGCATATACTATAACATCTTTATTAATTAGTCACCATTGGCTTAAACTAATCAGCTGATGATTATCTCAATGCTGCAGCGCAAATCAGTTTGTTAAAGCCAGGAGTACGTACCGGGTTTCGAACTTGCTACCTTCGCGTTTGAAGGCAGGAGCTCTACCGCTAGGCTAACGCTCTCCTTGTTTCTATCCCTAAGAGTGCGATGTACCCACTTCGTATTGAACCAAATGACTTCCAGGTTTTGAGTGATTATTCGCTGTGACATAGCTGTGGATATGTTCAATATACATATGTCTGCCATTGTTTTCATTGTAAGGCTTCTGTCTTCTGTTATTAGTCAGTTTATAGCATTGATATATTATGCACATGTTTCCCTTTTCTCTCTCTTGGCCTTCTAGTCGGACAAACAATTCTATATACCACCTTCTCTAAATTCTTGACTAATACATCTAATATGAGGAATGCTCAGGCAATTGTCAGGCTATGCTGCATTGATTATATGTATGATAAATTTTAGTAGTATGTATTCATTTCGTTTCTTTTCAATGTTTCGATCAAAAAATTTATTTTATCTTTTGTACACCATATTCTTTGCAATCAAAGCATATATATTTGATTTTTAATTTTAAATAAAGTTATTTTTATGATAAATATAGATTTTTACCACAAATGCGCATTAATTTCGATTTAGCATATATTACCCCATATAAAATCAAATTTGTAAACAATTATGAACAGACCTTTAGCAATACATGTATTAAGTAAGTAATTTACTATATCATTAATATAATATCACTTTCGATAATTTTTAAATTTTGATATTTTAGATGAAGTGTTGTATCTCTGTAACATTTCAAATATAGTTGACTATTTCGGATTGATTTTTCATATTGTAGTATTTTACTATTCTTACTGTAGTGTCTTATATTTCGTAGTATCTTCAATATTATTGTTATGAATTTTATAAAGGTTAATGTTTCATATATGTAATATTTTTGTGTAACTGACGCTTAATTATCTGTAGTCTAAGTTCATTGTTTTTGATTTTTATTTGTTTGTAATTTATGAAACTAAAATTCTGTATCATTCTCATAATTTGTGCTTGTTGCATTTATTTTCAGGATGCTTTAAAAGAGAAAGACAAGTTTGATCAACTCCAATAGCAGATTTATATACATTTGTCCTTATGTTGCGACTGTTGTATATTTGCATGTATATTTGCATATATTAAAATTAATTTGTACATTTATTCTTTTTCTGATGTTTTCATATAGTTCTATAAATAATTACCATTTTCATAGTTTGCTTGGATTTGACAAAAAATATAACATCGAACGAACTGAAGGAGTTGAGTAATTCACTAGAAACTTCTCAAAATGATATTGAGTTATATAAAAAATAAGTTGAAATATTCAGACAATTAATCGGGATTCTTATTGAAATATTTTTCTTTAAGTGGCTTAATTTTATTAGAAGTTTTTCACGTTCCATCCTTGTGGTGAGTTAGTTGCCTCCATAAATTTGTTAATTCTAAGGAATATAGATGCATTTTTCTAAGTCTAATATAAATATAATATTTAAAATTGTTCTAAACACTGGAACTAGTATGCATTTGTGAGCTTAATTAGGGTACTATGCTAAATCCGTTAAATTTAATGTTCAACCACATTAGAAACTCTCCTCGAGTTTTGGATTTATAGCATACCACCCATATACCATACAATATTTTAGTAGTATTGACCAATGATATAGTGCCTAGATCTATTATCTTTGGTATATTGCCAGGGGGAATCTATAATTGAAGTTAGGGTAAAAAGCTAAAACCAAAGATGGCGAAAAACATTCCAATACATCTTATGAGATGTAATTATTGGCTAACTAGGGGGTTAAGAGTTCCTCGAAATGGTTTTGAAACATATATATAAACTATTATAATTAAAGAGTCCCCATGAACAATAGACAAAAACACATCTTAAGCTTAATAAATGATTTTTTTAAGTTCCTTGTCTATCTTTTTTGGATAGGTACATTTCAATTTGTATCAAATTGACTTTACACAGGAAGAGCTTCATGAACTAGGACAGTTTTAGCCATTGATATATATTAGTCCTCGATTTTATTATTAATCCATCCTAATTAATCTATGAAATCATTTATACCTAAGTTATATGTGATTGATATACATATATACCTATGCATCTATATAGTTTGGAACATAGAGTAATTATACATGTATAATTACTCTATGGTTTTGAATACATCATATTAAGGTTTCAAATAAATACATTTATATAGACTATAAATATAACGTAGTTCCAAGGCATTGTATTAATGCGCAAAACTTAATTAAACTTAAATTGAATTTCTCGAGAAGCTTTTCTTAAAAATTGAAAAGATAGTAAACACCTTTGTTTAGATTTTTAAGCTGATTCTTCCTATGGTAATGGTTTTTCTGTACGATTTTTTTATTACGATCATATTAAGTGTCAAATAGTTTATCCGACGCTTGTTTTCGAACAGTTCAAGGTCAAAAATCAAATTTGATACGTTATATGTGTTATCCGATACTTGTCTAATAACAATTTATCGTCAAAAACCAAAATTATTGCGTTTTATAGGTTATCCGACACTTGTTTTAAAACAGTGCAATGTCAAAAATCAAAACTAATACGTTTCGTAGGTTATGCGTCACTTGTTTTACAACAAATCATAGTCAAAAATCAAAATCAATGCGTCTTATAGGCTATCCGACATTTGTTTAAAAATAGTTCATGGTAAAAAAATACCTATTTGTATAAATAATTATTTTATTTATTCATATTTTAATAACCTATTATAGCTTGTTGTTATAGGTTTTTGTTTAAATTTTGTATATATTCGATTAAGCGGCAGATTTGACGAATTTTATCACCGTAAAACAAGTGTCGGATAAATTTATCCGACACCTGTTTTGTTTTTTAATATGACAGGCTACCCTCACTAAATATTGAAAAGATATTAAAACATTTTGTGTAGTTTTTTACGCTGATTCTTCCTATGTTATTTTTTTCTGTACGATTTTTTGTTTACGATATTAAGTGTCAGATGAATATGATTAAGTAAGTGTTGGATAATGGGCGATTTTGCACTTTAGCGTATTTAATTACTGCTTAAAAGAGTATTTTATTTTATTCTGGTGTTTAAGTCTACTGTTTTCCGTAAACAAAACAATATTTTGAAAATGGCAGGTCGACCGCGTGTACAAAATTCTATTGTTGATAATTTATTGGACGATAATGCTATTTCTAACGAATCACTTTCTTATCGCGATATCGTTGAAATTACAAGAGACAAACTAAGTTGTCTGCAGTTTCTCGCTTCAAGAAAGATGATCAATAATCAATATCAGTGTACTGCGTGCGGAGAAAATTGTTCGTTTATGAAATATAGTCAAGGAATTGACAAATATCGTTGGCAATGTAGTCAGTGCCATCTCTCGAAATCCGTTCGTGTCGACAGTTTCTACGCTAAAAGTCATCTGTCTCTCAAACATTTAATAGACATGACTTACATGTGGTGCAAGGGTGTATCTATCACAAATAACATGGCTGAATTAGAGTGCAGCTCACATTCTTCCGTCGATTGGTATAACTTTCACCGCGACGTATGTTCGGCTTGGATCAATCGTCACCCAGCTATTATCGGTGGTTTGAATGGTGATGGTACGTCTAAAACAGTGGAGATCGACGAAAGTTTTTATTTTCACCGTAAGTATGGTCGTGGGGCCTGGCATCAAGGATTTTGGTGCTTTGGCGGAATTGAAAGAGAAAACCATCGGAACATCTTTATCATTCAG
>JAYRBW010106413.1:0-18802 GCA_036023295.1 Invenusta paracnida
TGACAACTCTGTTAAGTAACTATTTACTGCTTTGAACTGCTGTCCTTAACTGTTGATGTTCCTTCGTTGTTTTCCATATAGTGGTATATTGTCGGAAATAAACTATTGCGTACTGTTGTTGTTCCTTGGTTGTTTTCTATATATTGTCGAAAATTGATCAAGTAAAAAGTAGGGAAATAAAATTAATTTTATTTCCCTCAAATTTTCAAATATAAATGCGGGAAATAAAAGGATTTTATACTCCCTAGGGAGTATAAAATAAAAATATATATGTACTTCATATAATTAAGAATTGTGTCAGTCCGAAGTGACGAAAGTTCATTGTTATGCTTACTGTGGAGTCAATACCAACATTTATTTTTAATTACAATACTTGTAAAAAAATCATATTAGAGATGTTAATAGTGATTAACGATTTAAAAATCGATCGATTAAATAAATCTGGCACAATTTGCAAAAATATAATAAACATACAATATTTTTACTATATGATTACAACTATAGAGTTACTTTAAAAGTAATTCTTCATATTTAAGTTAATTATTGATTTTTGTATCGGGCATTATTGAAGGATATCCATTCGATTTTATTAAATATGTTACTTTATTTATGAGTTTAAATAAAAATCAATTTATATTTTAACTATTAGAATTAAATCAAATACTTACATAATTCGATGCATGTATCATTCATATTATCGAAATTATAACTAATATCTTATAATCATAGCATATCAAAGTGCACCTATTAGACACATATTATATTTCTAATGCTAAGTGCGATGACATTCTCCTCGTAGTGCTTTATGCATATTTCACTTTATTAACTTGCGGAATTAAAATATAATACTAAAGAAACTATAACTTATTCATTATAAAAATTGCTGCTTATTGGATTATAACGAGCTTCTTCCTTTTGATTTTAAGCCACACACTCTCTTAAATATCGACATCTTAACTCTTTTTTTCGCAAATATTTTCTAAAATAATGCACGACTGCTGGAGTGAATCTACACGGACAAGTTGAGTTGAGCCTTATGAGATGGTGCTGTAAAACGACACCATTTGGGCAAACCATTAGTTGCTGAAAAGAAGTATCTTGCTCTAGTTGGCACTAATTTTAATCATTGAGTTACTCAAAGGTTTTAAATCCTGGTAATACAGTTGATTCAGAAGTCTACATATCTTTTTTGTCTGGCTTGATGAATGCATTAATTAGCTATGATCTACAAATTGCAAGGACAGTGGTGCATGGGGAAAATGCAGTCGTTTTTAAAGATAATTGCAGACCGCATACTTCTAATGCGACAAGGAACTTCCTTCGAGAACACAATTGTACCTTACTGAAACAGCCCCCTTACAGTCCTGATTTCAATCTCTTTGATTGAATGGTATTTCTCTAATTGGAAATGGAACGTAGAAATATTTACTTCAATACTGCTGAAGAGATACAAAACTTCTTGAGTGAGAATCTGCCACTTAATAATGCTCAAATTATGAAAGGTTAATTCATACTCAAAAATACATTGTGAGAAGGTCATTAATGCGGAAGACAATTATATGTGACATGTTAATTGTATTTATATTTGTTATTATTGAACTATGTAAATAAATCTTTTGTTAAAAAACGCTGTTTTTAGATTTCCCTAAATACATATATCCAATCAATAATGTTTTTTAAATATCAATGAAATGACAAAATAATTAACATTTTAAATATTATTGAAATATTTAAGTTACATAATATGAGGTTTAATTTACAAGTTACATTTCCATAACATTTTATATTTTGTAGGAATTATATAAATTTATAAAAATATTGCAACTATAATTGGATTTTTAAAGGCGTTCATAAAAAGAATCTACAGTATTGAAAAGGTCGCGAGTGCCGAGTGTGAAATATTAATTACATTGCTCTGTTATTATTTGAAATAATAGCCTTATTTTTCAAAGTTTATTTTTTAATTGGATTTTTATGCATAAACGTGTAATTTTTTACATTTTGTCGTTTTTAATATAATACTTTTTAAACTTTATGAAACATTGACTTTTCTCTGATTTTTAAAAAAGTTCTGAGTAAATTCCAAGTGTTTCATTTATTCATATAATTATCAAATTAATAAATGAATAGCGTGACATTTCTCCTTGGGATATGTAATTGTCTAGAAAATAATAAATAACGTTTTAAAGTATAAAAATATAGCAAAATATATTTTTCTACTGAGAATGTTGATACCATTATATTTCTTTATTTATAAAATATTTTAAATATACGATTACTATTGTAGTATCCTTAAAACGCACAATTACTTATCGAAGTTTTAATCTGTAGCAGAATATATATATATATGTACATTTAGATTACAATTACATGCATACATATGCATTCATTATTCTATCAATTATGGAGGCATTATAAATCAACATCAACGGCTATCAAACGTTAATGAAAATATATAATAGACGAGAAATATATTATACATTATGGAAAGCGAGACATAAAAGAAAGTTAAAATTAAAAGAAGCATTATGATTAATGGGAATCTGCCTAGTAATACTTTATATATTAATGCACTATAGTGAATCTGTGATTTTAGACAAATTTATAAAGTTAAACATTATATATACTACATTATTATTGTATATATATATATAAATTCAAAGCTTTAATAAATATAAAAAATGTAATTTATTTAATTCATTTAATTATTCAATTTTTATAACTATAAATTTCACTGTCGCTATGCCAACCTTTGTTATTTTGTATTTCAATCATTTAATTGATTTTAAAATAATTTTAGACATTTTTACACATAAGAGAATAAAGTTTATAATAGTAAAGTGCATTACTTCCTCTCATTATATACACTTAAAACACTTAAATATTTCATTTTTATTTATTCTATTTATATTAATAAATTTATTCAATTTCTAAATTAATTTTAATTTAATTTTTTTCTATTAATTCTTAATCAATGGTTATTTTAATTTTAGACAAAAATTGTATGTGAAGTTTTAATTAAACAATTTCAGTTTATAAAATTACTTATATTTATGGAATTAGATAGTTTTATTCATGTATAGATTGTAAGACATATTTCTACAAGTAATTCTACACATAGGTTAGGATAATTACTCATTCCTTAATTCTTCCATTAAATTGTACGCTTCCTTAGAGTACGTTTTTGATAGAAAATATAATGCTTTTTATGCAATTTCTGTTTTCACTTTCTTCAGTCGTCGTTTTGTGCTTGATTGGGTCCACCTCAGCGGCACCTTCTGAGCGGGGGAGCCGGTTTGCTAGTCCTCTATCGTAAGTATACTTTCATCATTTGACTTTATGAAGTTTCATACAGGAGCAGTTGTATATTCACTTCAAACCAATTTTCATCTATAAATCAACTAGTGGAGAAATAATTTATTCCTTGACTATACTTTGTTGTTTTAAGTTTAAGAATAAAGTATTCTTTTACCCATAATTACCAAAAATACAAAATTTTTCTGACTTTACAATAATAATTGAAGAAACACAATTACAATGTTCTTATTTGATGTTGTTCCAAATATATTTCTGTGAATCATGATAGAGGATTAAGAAATAAAAAAATGTAAGCACCTGAGATAATCAGAAGAAAAACATACTGGTTGACAGAGTTAACTGTTACAAGGATTTTCGTAACTTTGCTTAAATAATACGAAATTTTAATTAAATATCTATTTATACTTTTCAGAAGACTGCAGATACGTAATAATGTATTGCTTTATTCAAGAAATATTTCACCTTAAATTCATAGTTCGTTAATTGAAACTATTCTTGCACTATGTTTCAAAATTTATAATATTATGTTATACAAGGTTAAATTCAATTTGTGTACCCAAATATATGTGTATCATACATCATGACACTATTGTAATGTAAAATTAAGTAATTCTACATTTGCTTAAAGTTAATCTGGGAAATAAAAATAAAAAATAAAAATTAGCATATCCAGTGAAAAACGAAGTTACCCAGCACTAGTCAGGGTTCTCATTAGAAAATAGATAGTTGTGTATTATAAAGTTACTTTTACTATTGAAGCCATAACACCTCTGTTGCTCACTGAATAAAGTCAATCTCATAATCCCTCTTCTCTTCACCAGTCGCGCGGAAATGTTGCGCGAAATCCGGGACTACAATGATAATGTCATGGAAGCCCGCAAACGCTGGTTTCCTGTCAAGGAGTACAAGGGCGGGATCATGGAGGTCTAAAGATTTAGCTTTACCCCCGGGAAGTCCTTGCTCGCAGCTAAAGACCAGATCAATCTCCTCGCAATCCCAAGCGCCAGTAGTTTGAGCCTCTCTGGCCCGATTCAGCGCTATACATACAAACTTATGATTTCTCAAAAATTCTCCCAAAACCTCACTAGAACCTCTTCGGCCATTTCCATATTCCCCCTTCCCTGCTCTCCCTACTCTCTGAGTCTATTTGATCTCCACTTCTTCTTTGTATTCAAATCATTTCCTATCTGACTTTGTATCTCCCTATCCTTATCTCTCTCTTTCTCTTGATCGACCAAATTTACATACATGTTATGGATGCATTATGCATTGTGTTGGCTTGTATGTATACATAATATATTATATTATGTGTAAGCTACTATCAGTTCGAACTTTCGCTTGATTTAGATAGATTAATTGGTGTTCCGAATTGGTCGTATGCATATTCAAGTTTTATGGAAGCCTAGATGCACACAAGCATAAATTAAAGACGACTTAAAATAAACTATATATACCCATTTTTATTATGACTTGTAACATATGTAAGTATGGGGGTTATAACCCTTAAGAACAGGCTCATTTTATATAAATGTAATATTATTTTTTCTTCAGAAATTTCTAATTATAAGCGTTAAAAATAATTATTATGAAAATGAGACTCATAGTACCTAATGAATTATTTTTACGCCTATATATGTAGCTTATTTTGTTCTGTTTAAAGTCAAGAGTACTTCAAAATACTTTCAAGTAAATAAATTAAATAAAAAGAAATTTTGAATGCATTAACTAATTAGTTTGAGTAAATACTAATACAAAACAGTTGTTGGTAAATTTTTAGAGTAAATTATTTACGAAAATATATATAAAAAATGTATTACTAAAAATATTTGCAAATTTTCACAACATAAATGAATTGATAAACTTGTTATACTTAACCATAATTCTAATGTTCCAACAACTGACTAATTTATATTATGATATTTAGTTAAGTTCATAGATATTGAAAAATTAGATGCTTACAAAATTCAATAAATAATATGATCAATAAAACAAACAGATAATCAATAATAGAATGTGGAATATGGCGGAAAACACAAAAAATACCTAAAAACTGTAATTACTTAAGAGAATAATAAATATATATCATTAGTAAGCTCAATAAAAAATAATAGCATACGACAGCAACTATGATGAATAAAAACAAATAATAATGGTCACTTATGAGAAAATAATTAACAAGCCACAAAAAAGGAAAACAGTAACTATCGTGATAGACGAAGAAAGCTTGAACACTAATTACTAAAACAGCAAACTTAATAACAGTTCAGTAATAAAAATGTTTATCTTGGGACAAGATCTAAATGATAAAATTCATTAAAGCGCATGTTGCTTTCGATACTTTACATAGATTAGATCTGTAAATATTTTAAGCAATTCAAAATATAAGTTATTTAGATTCTAGTAAAATATGCATTATATAAATTTAGCATAATTTTAAAACTTTCTATTTATAATATTTCATGAGCGATTCAATATAACCTCACGTCTGATGAATTCATCAATTCTTAAATCGGAAATAATTTATACTTCTCAACATGAAGTAAACAGGTTTAAAGTTGACCCTTAAAGAAAATGAAGAAAAAAAAAGCTTTAATGTATTGTGATAGTTTTATGAGTTAATGTTCCAGTATTTTATTTGCATATGTTTTAATATAAAATCATAAATTTTATGATTTACTAATTTTTATTAAAATTAAGTAGATAAAGTGATGTAATAAAATAGAATCTATTTTAAAGCACAACGCTTTATACATCTGTGAAGACTTGATTTACCCTTATGTCTCATATATATAATGTAATGCAGTTCTAATACAAAAATTGACTTTATAAAGACTTAAAATCAGAAAAAAATAATTTTCAAACAAACACAAAATAGATAACTGCAGATTGATAGAATTAAAATCTGTTATCCATTGCTGAATAATATATCTGTCGTTTGTTTTAATATTATGAATGCAAAATTATTAATCATGTTTTGAAATTAGTAATCTATTCATCATAGTTGTAAGATTTATTTTTCTTATAAATATTTTCCTTTCTTTTGGCTTGATTCTCGTGTAGAAGATCTATTATAGAAGATGTTGTACTATTTTAAATGAATTTTCAACTCTTTTTTTTAACTTGTTCTACACGAAAATTATAAAAATGTACTAATATTTATATTTTAAAACATTATTTATGTATAAATAATCTTCAGCCCAAAACGAATATTTCTAAATAACTATTTATTGAATTAATGAAAGAAAAAACTTTAGAATTTAGAAATCTTATGTATATGCAGTTTTAATAATTAGTGTTTTAATCACTAAATTAGTTATTGGCTAAACTAATCAATCGATAATAAATGCATCACAAGTCAGTTTGTAAAAGTCAGGAGTAGGTATGTACCGGGGTTCGAACTTGTTCCTGCCTTCAAACCGGTGACTACCATAGAAACAAATTCGAACCTCTGTTTATACTATCAAGAGAACATAAGAATAGTCAACCTTAACGGTTAAAAATCAAAAGGCAAGAGAAAATATATAAAAATTGTATTTCTCATGCAAACTAAAATATCAAAAATATATTTAATATCCATAGTATGTGTATTCTGCTTTCTTATATGCATTAAAATATAAGAAATATTAACTTTTTCTAATATCATGTTATACATAAATAATTGTAGAATTATAGAAGGTTGATAAGGTATATAAAATATTGTTAAAACTTTAAAAAATTCATAACAATTAATAAAAAAAACCTGTATAAAATATTCATTACAATTAATACAAAAATCTTCTTGAAAGCTAAATATATAATTTATAATGTTGAATAATTTTTACTGTGAATATTACTAAACAATATTTTTGTATTATGCTTAAGCTGTATTTAATATGAATATTGCGATAAATATCGTTAATTAAAATATTACATAATTTGAGTAATATGATATTTATAATTCAAATAATATTTATTCTTAAATTAATTAAAATACAGCATTTTCAATAATTTTTAAAGTCCAAGATATTAAACAATTTAAGAAGTTGATTTCTTCATTGAAATGTGCAAATTCATAAACTTATCAATATTATATATAATATAATTATGTATATTATTATTATTATTAATAGTTATATATATGAATATCAATTATATTGCTTTTAATTAAAATAATTTACTAATACTAGATTAGTTAAAAATGAAAATTTAGATAAATGTTGCTGATCCCTCTTTAAATATCCAAGCGGATTATAAATTAACTTTCAAATCATTTTAACTGATCAAATTAGTCCTATATGAACCTTCATTATATACCTCATAATATACTTATTCTAGTAGGTAATCTGAAAATTGACTAAAAAATGATAAGGCATTCCTTAACAAAAAAGAGCAAATATATTTAAAAAATATTACTTTTATTTTTATAAAAATAAATAAATATATAAATAGTAAAATATTAAACTCAAATAAAATATCACTAGTGTTTTATCCTATGAAATACTTATGTAAATCAGTTAAAAGTGTTTCTTAAGGATAATATATGTTTTTATCTAGTATGCAAATTCACTAAACAATATTTTTGAGCGAAGCACTTTGCGTGTTTTATAATATCGATGTCAACACGTTATAACTGACAAGGCTTCTTATGTGTCAATCCATCACATAATTTCTTAATTTGTTCTCTGATAGACTTGATAAATTGGTTATGGTGTTATTAAAAAAATTCTGACGTGCTTTCTCTGTTTAATTAAACTGGAAATGTTGAGTAGGTGCTGCAATTATAAAACTTCTGTATCAGCTTATCATATCCTCAAATAGACGCATTGTAAAAGTACATTTATGGAAACAAATTACTATTGATTTCAAAAAGGCAAAATCTAATTGATATATTAGCTTTGAAATATATTATATTTTAGCTTTACAAATAACTGAAACTGTAGTAGTTAAGGTGAATTGTCTTATAGATAAATTATAAATATTAAGCTATTATTTGTATTGTATGCTAATTCACAATGATTTTAATTCATCTAACAATAGTTCTAACTGAATAAAATTTATTCATAAAAATATTAGGATTAAAATTTTAACTAAAATACATTATTTTTACTCACGGTAGACAGAATATTTGGCCACGCTTAACTTTCCAAATTGTCAGAAAATATAATAAATATTTATTTACCATTTGGGAATTGTTCAATTATGAAAAATTAAAATATCACACTCGTGCACGCACATTGCAAATATCTATTGTTAAGGTACTTCGTATTTTCATGTGATCTGTTTTGAGCGTAAAATTTGGGCGTGGCCTGTTCTTTCCTTCGCTGCCTTTGACTCCCCGCATACCAGGTTCCAATTATTTCTGGGTGGATAAGAGGTGATCATTAGATTAAGTTTGAACCGGTTTTCAAACCTGGGACCTAAACCATCTAACCCTAAAAAAATTACATATAATCAAAAAGGAAAAGAAATGGAAAATATCATATCTGCTACACGCAGCTTTCATTTTACAAAGCATATAATATAATATTTAGTGATAAACATAGACCATAGAGATTGAATTATTTTATAAATACATGCGGTCCGATTTCTATGACATAGACATATAATCTGGGAATTAGTCAATCGTATGAGCAGATTCTGCATTCATCAAGATCGTGACAAATAGTCCGCCGTTATCTGTTCGCCAAGTTGCATTGCTTTTACACTTAATTAGTGATTACTGTGCTATTTGTGCAAAAAAACCTAGAATAAAAAATCACATTTCCAAAAATTATGAAGTCAAACTCAGCTCGTAAAAAATTTCCCCACGTGTCAAATCATTCGAATGATACCAAATTAAGTATAATAGAAATTATAGTAAGCAGTACAAATGTATTAATAATAATAACATATAAATAATATATATTTAGGCAAAGTATCTGCATGATATTCAGGGTGCATGGAAATTGGATCAATAAAATTGATCTATTTAAAACTTAAAATGGAAACGGTAGATTTATATTTTATAAATATTAATTGTCTGAGTATTACGAGAATCATCAAACATTTCGCTATAAACATTTAAAACCTACAAATGTTAATAAAAGAAATAGATAATTATTTTTTAATGATTATTAATCGTTGAAAAATACTTAAATGCTAAGCTGAAATTAATTTCATGCATTGAATATTATTCGAGATTAGTTTCATTTTCTTTATTATACAAAGAGCGTGTTTTTAGCATAGACTTCAACATTTTATCTCTCTGTAAGATTGCAACTATTTTTTACTAAAAGTAACTTTTACTTTAGGTAGGTTGTCAGCTATTATCAGCTAATAGTATAATCTTCTGAGGTTGTTTTATTCGAATTATAAGTAGATTAATGTCGACATTGCTAATTAAAAAAGTACGACCGATTTTTGCACTGAAACAAAATGATCACTCCGATTGTATGCATAAATTCTCATTAATAAATACGTTATATAATATATTATATATATCTTAATACAAAACAGTTGCCTATGAATTACTTTATTTAAAAAATATATGTTAAGTGTATTGTATCCTTAACATGTGTATACATAAAACAAGCCAAATATTATTATTTAAAAATAAAGTTATTTATTCAATATACGGATATATATTCATTTATACAAAAACAATAAACATACATTTATTGCTTTTATCAACTATTAACAGCAGACATTTGAGTAGAAAGTGTCATTCATTTGAATCCAACATATTTATTATGCAATATATCTTGTTTGATCAGATATAGTTTCAAGAACTAACTCAAAGGCTGTCTTAGAAAAATGCTTGTCTATTAATTATTTTTAAGATCTGCAAAAGTATAAGTCTAAGGAATAAATTACGCTACAAAATAAGTCGATACTTTTGTACAAGACGCCTTCTAATTGATGAACTAATTGGATCGACCCTTTTGCTATGGTAATGAAGCCCTTCTTCTGATGGAAAAGTTGAATCAATATACATATTCATATAATTGGATCTGTATTATAATTAAACCATATTCTGTATAAGAATTGTGAAAAAGAAAATCTCCATCGTGAGTTCAAAGCTATAATGCATGGACATTGTAAATAAGACCAAGTTACATAAATCAAAGGAATGTTTTTTGCACGGTCTTTTAAAAAAGTCAGTAGTTATTGGTAAATTACCCAATTTTATACATTTCCGTTGAAGCAAATAAACCATGTTGAACTGAACTAAAAAGTATAGATGAATCTTTACAGAACTTATTCACATTAGTAGGATTTCAAGGTCAAATTTTTCAAAATATGATTATAATAATTGTTTATATTGCGAAATAGGTTTATAATTTAGTATATCGTATTCTGTTTATCTTCTTGCGTTTACCTTTAATATCATTTAATACTTATTTTTCTCAATATAGTTACAAAATTTATAGACTTACATATAAGAGTATAAATGGGTTTTTTTCCACACAAAATATATATATCAGTAAAAAATGTAATGTTGTCTATTTTCAATTAATAATTTCGAAGTCGTCATCACAGTAATTATTAAAATATTTAATAAGTATTGGCCTTACGATTCTAAAAAACAACTATAAATACCATTATTATTTTTAACAAATATATTTAATATCAATAATTTTAAAGTTATATATGAATAAAAAACGCATAAAAATAAGTCAATTATTTTTCACTTAGATAGAAATCTTTTTCGCCCTGCTTTTGTCCCCTTAAAAATATATACGATGAATTGAATGTTCGAAATTAATGACACTAATGTTAACGTTCGAAAGCTTCAATATTCTGCTATAGCACTTCACAACAGAGGAGCGCCATTAAAGAGTCTTAAAGATACCAATATCATTAAAAATAGTCTGTTTACTTCTTTGCAAAAATGAAATATGCCGACCATAATTACGTGTCATTTATAAGTAACTATGTATAGATATGCAATTAATGGTGATTTAGCTGGTAAATAAAGATATAATTGTTTATACTATATAATATAATATGTTTAATAATAGATATGTAGATTCAAAATACGCTGTGATTACATTGTATGAAAGATGAAAGATGAATGTGAATGTTTTTTAATGATAGTTGTTTCACTTGAGAAAAATCAATATTATCCATTGCAAATAGTTCTATACCAAATGTATTAATTAAATTTGATTAAAAAATGTATACAGGTATGAGTAAAAAAAAACAGCTATATTATTTATTAAAATAGTTTTTATATAAATATTTTAGAAATTTAAATTTAAATGAAATATATAATCGTACTATTTAAAATTATTTCTTAAATGTTTAATTTCTTTTTCTGGATATTTGTTTCATTGCATTTTTATTTGAAATAAAATGTATGATTTTATAATTTTAAAAGTAATTTTCTGTTTTAATTTGAAAAAATAGAGAATAAATGTTATGTGTTTAACCTGTGAGAGTTTTTTTGACTTTTCAAACGTATTTTTATATTTGGAAAACTTTTGTAATAAGTAATATATATCTATTAACATCTTAAAATGGCGTATTATTGATACTAGTAACTATTAACTATTTAAATTAATATTTCTGACTATAACAGACATTCAAATATAAATTAACTGATTTCTTTCTTTTATCTATATAATGTCTATAATATTAATATATTTGCAAAATACATACATACATAACTATATCTTTTATACTTAGTGTTATTATGTTATATTATTGTATACAGCCTTTCTAAATGAGCGACAGAAACGAAGCTAATTTTGAAAATATTTTCCCGGTATATTTTTATGAACTATGCATTATGCACCAGACTAGGAATTCTCATAAGCTAATAATTATGATATTCATTTTTAGGTAATTTTTAACAATAATATTATATATGTATGTAACAAAGTATATAATACATTATGGTAATTCATTTTACATTGCTATTTTAATATTTTATGAATTTTGATAAAATATAATGATTATAACCATAGAGTACAAAATTACACATTGTTTTACGTAATGTATATTTACTTCTTGACTATAATATTATTCCTGACAGTTAACATACCCTCACTATATAGGATATTCAAACTTATAGAAAGAGTCAACTCGTATATTTTTTAATTGATATGATATAATATGTATGAATATTTATATAATTCATACATGAATATCTACAGCAAATTGGTAGCAAAATTTCGAACTATGATCTAATTATTATTAAACTTTTGTGTACGCATTTTTAAATCAAAATTCTATAATTTTGAAACATTTAAAGTTTATATGTTTTGCCTATAGTACAATATTACAATAAACAAAATGGTGTAATATAAAAGAGAAGGTATTTCAATATTATCCATTTACCTAAATTATAAACCAAGTCACTATTTCTGCAAATTCTTCGTAGTTTTATACAAATTATATTAACAATAATAATAACAATATAATAATAATAATAATCATTTATTTGTTTGTTTGTTTGTTTGTTTGTTTGTTTGTTTGTTTGTTTGTTTGTTATAGCATATTAATAATAATCTTGCACAGCAATGGAGAGAGGTTAAGCAAAAATTAAAAGCTTGCTACTTTCAATATGTCGAACAAAATGAATAAAACAAAATATACATGTAGTGGGCAATCATGGAGAAATTACTGATTGATAATATTAGTAGTTTTGTGAAAAAGAATTTTATCTGTAGGTAGAGGTTGGAAACTTTTCATGAAATGGAGGAGCACATGAGGGGTTAATTGGTGCAGCGGATGGTTGTGGTTTGAGTGTGACATGAGAAAGAGTTTCTTGGCTGGCAATATTCATCTTGTTTTTAGAGATTGGATATTTGGCAGAATGGGAAAAAATAAGATTCTCAAAACTCTCTTTCGAAGTTTTTCAATGATTTGGGTGTCCGTAGGTTTAACCCGATAACAGGGACATATTCTATAATGCTGACAACATTATTAAAGCAGATCGTCAGAATGAATTTCTCGTTAATGATGTTTTACAAGAGTCTAAGGGTGTATAAGTTTTTTGAAGCGCTCTTAACACAGTTGTTGGTATGGGTGTTCTATTTTTTATTGATGCTGAAAGTCACACCGAGGAGTTTGGTGTTGTCTATGACAGTAAGGGTGGTTGTGGAGTCATTTTTTGGTGGTTGTTCAGTTCCTGTTGTGCACATGATCTGGGTTTTCTTGTGATTTAGTGGAAGACCAAGGTCATTGCAGTAGGATTCGATTTTATAAATAATATTTTGAATTTCGGTGACGATTGAAGTGGAGTGGGTGTGGTGTACTGGTGTCCGGCATATTTATGTAAAGTCAAAGAATTGAAACTCTTCAGGTGCCTGATGTATACACACAACAGAGACGGGGAGTGAACCACACCTTGGGGTACTCCTGAATGCATGATTACATGGTTACTTATGATGTTGGATAATTTTATACAGGACGTTCTTTGTTGAAGGTAGCTTTAAGAAGAAGAATTAATCCTTTGTGAAATTTAGTTTAAAAAAGGAATGTGATTAGCTTTTTGTGAGGGACATAGTTGAAGGTCTTGGAGAGGTCAAAGTCTATAAGCGAAGTCGCAACATTGGAAGGATCATCCGTGTATTTAGTGAGGCAATCATGTGCGTGGATTACAGCCGATGTGATATTTGATCAGGGTTTGAAGCCGTGTTGATTCGGACCTTAGTTGTTGTAATATAATTTATTTGTTTTAGGCAAATAGAAGCTTTTGGAATATTTTCAAACAGATGCACAGAAGTGAGATGAGTCTTAGGTCATCTAGGAATGGGTTATGCTTTTTTGAAATTGGGACAACATGGGACGATTTCCAAAGCCTACAAATGTTGCGAAGAGTTATGATAACATTAAAAAATTGTTAAAGTGGGTAGCAAAGTGTATCAGTGCAAAGTCGCAGGACGGGATGACATTAGGCCCTGAGGCTTTTTTGACGTCAAGAACGTTTAGAAGTTGTACCCCTGTCGGTGCTGGCTTGAGCACAGGACTTATTTAGTTTTTTTGTATATTACTCCCTTCAGTAGCACTCGAAAATAGTTTCATCATTTTATGACATAAACAGTAACCTATGGGCATCAATTTTGGCATTTAAAATATTTTATTCAGAAGTATATTCAAGAAAAAAGTGTATATTGGATAAATATTTTTTTATTAACTAAATCAAATCATAAAATTATTTAAGCCTGATTTATATCATTTACGAATTTTCCTCTGCGAGAATAAATTTGTTCACAGAAAGATAGTAAGTCAGACACACAAGAACTAAAGCAGAACACCCTGAGCATCACTAAAAGTATTAAAAGAATAAATAGAATAAACCAACAAGCAATTAGTAGAAATCTGTATAGGTGAATAAATTTAAGCTATTCGAAGTATACTCTGTTTTTAACGGTCAATAAGTTTTTATTGTGTTTTGCCTTTCTCTGTTTTTTTGTTTGTCTTGTTAAGTATAGACTAAATATGTAGTATAATTGGATTAATATATCGCTAGATATAATATACAGTTACTTATTTACTTGAATTATTATTTTATTTTTAGATTATTTTTAAATTTTTTTTATTAAATTATTATTTGATTTACATTAATTATTACTTTTATAATTTAAAATTTATAATGAAGAGATTTATTACTGCTAATGATCCTGTTTTTTAATGAAAATTTAGTAATTGAAATTCATAAATATAGTTTTTGCAATTAATCTTCTTTTGATTGCGAATCGTATGAACACGCACGATAGTACCTACAAGTGCATCATCTCACAAGTTCCTCACGCAATTAAGGCAAGAAATGTGAATTGGCCTTTTACAATTATAATTTTTAGTGAGTGACATAATTTTAATCTATTATATTTTACCATTTCGTAAAATGGGAATATTATTGCAATTTTATCACTCTATCATTACTCTATGCTGCTTAAAATATTTGTTATAAAATAACTCAAAACAATAATTTAGAAAAAACAATGTAATTTTACTGTAATCTAAATTAAAACTGTTAAAAGTAGATGATAACAAATATATTTTTCTCAATATTTTCTCATATTTATACTCAATTTCTAAATTAAAACTGTTAAAAGTAGATGATAACAAATATATTTAAAATAATACTTGTTAGTTCGAATAAAACGGCTAAAATTATTTATCTTTAATTCCAAAGTTTTCATATTTTTGGCTGGCATAGTTATTTTCTGCAATAAAATTCAAATAAAACTAATATATATATAACCGCTTATATACATGTTTTACCATCTTTTAAAAAAAGTTTAGTAATTAAATATTGTATATATTTAAGGTATTGCACTATAAATGAGGATCAATTTGCATAATTGTTTAAGTCAGTTGAGTTAGTATACAGGTCACAGAATATTTGGTTTATAGCTGTCACTTCTACATTATATATTTCTAATTTCTTAGATGCAAGTATTAAATACTAAAATGATAAAATATATTAATATATATTTTACCAGAAAATGTCAAGTAAATATTTGCAATAGAAATACTCATTTTAAAGTAAATATACGAAAATTCGCGAAAATTTCACGAAAATTTAAATATATAAAATTACAAAATACAAAATATTAAAATACAGAAGTGACATATTTAAAAATAAGTTGAACAAGTCTTATATTATTTAAAGTATAGACAGTAAAATTATATATACATGTGCGTCAAAATTAATGCCGAATTTAGTGTTTTATTGTCAACAATATTGAAAAACGTTAATTTAACAAATTTACAAAACAACATGTACATAACGTTTTAATGTCCCCTATGCTGTAACCCATCTCTTTCAAACCCTTCCATTATTGAAGTAATTCTTTTCCTTAATACCTGCAGATTCTGTGGTTTTGAACTTACGAAGCAAGGGGATTTTAGATGGCCCATAACCAAAAAGCAGGTGGGGTTAAATCAGTAAAACGAGAAGGCCAATGTACAAGTCCATCCCGACCAATTAAACTTTCAGAAAACATTGTTTAGTAGGGTACACGTACATTTCTGGAAAAATGTGGTGTATCACCATTTTTTTGGAACCATGATATTTGTTTTAATTTTATGGCAACATTTTATCTTGCAGCATCACATAGTATTTATCCCTATTTAGGGAACCTTTAATAATATAAGAGCCAATGAGACCCGCAGCAGAGATACCAGCCTAAATATATAGTGAACGGCGATCTATTGTTTTAGTAGTGTTTGACAATAAAACACTATATAAAACATCAAAATTCGGCATTACTTTTGACACACCCTGTGTATATATATGTACAGGATGGATGAGAAGTAACGCACAAGTTATGTACAAAAAATGCTATATGCATATTTAAAATTATTGGTTATAAGTTAAAACTATTTAATCAATCAAAGCTTTGAAAAGGTAGAAAGTTGGTGCCTTTCTACTTTTTCTTAAACTATGGATATTGCCAACAAAGCACAACAGATTGAATCAAAGCTTTGGTTAAATCGATTGCTATAGATTTCTGTGACTTTGGTTAAATCAAATTGCTATTAAAATTGTGGCTTTGGTTTAATTAATTGCTATAGATTTGTGTTTAGTTCAGTTTAGTTCAGTCATGGCTGATGTACGAATGAATTTAGAAGAAAGAATTGCTGCAATTAAATATTATTATAAAAATGGAAATAATGCAAGTTCAATTCATGTTTCCGCATTATTTAATAGCCAACAGCCCAGCCATACTTCCATTATCCGATTGGTCGAAAAATTCGAAACAACTGGGTCTGTAACAGACATATAGCGATCTGGTCATCCAAGTCTCACGAAGGATATCCTGGCTTTCAAGCTGCTATCACCAATGTAATAAATCCTCGTACTCCAACCTCCTCCCGACGAATAGCTTCTTAACTGAAAGGTCCCGAAGGAGACCATCGATACAATACTCTATCTCACAGCACTGTTTTGCAAAACTTTAAAAATTATGGGACTGAAACCTTACATCCCTCGTTTAATTCACACTTTACATGAAGACGATTTCGACAGGCGCGTCGTGTTCTGCAAAACCTTTCTGGGATGTGTTAAACGATGATCCTAATGTCATACATCGTGTATTGTTGTCTGATGAGGCTAACTGTAAACTAAATAGCCACATAAATCGACATAATTGTATTTACTGGAGTTCAGAGAACAACTACGGGATCTTAGAGAAGGAAGTAAATCTCCAGGTGTCACAGTTTGGTGCGGCATGCATTCAAGAGTGATCATCGGTACCTATTTCTTTGATGGGACAGTATTTGGTGAAACCTATCTCACTATATGCTCAGGGAATGGTTGTGGCCCATAATTCGACGGAATCACTACATATTCCAACAAGATGGTGCACCCTCGCATTTTGCTCGCGTAGTGCGTGAGTAACTAGATCATCACTTTAAAGATGCCTGGATCGGTATGCGAGGTTGGGTGGAATGGCCCCCACGCTCGCCTGATATGACTCCCCTTGATTTCTTCCTATGGAGAGTTGTCAAAGACAAGGTGTATGCAGAAAATCCAAGAAATGTGGAAAACCTTCGACAATTATACAACAGGCGATCACTTCTATTGACTCAAATCTTTGTCAAAAAGTGTGTGAATCCATCCCCCCTCGACTGCGGAGCTGAATTGAGAATGATGACCGACAAATTGAAATTGAACGTTAAGTGTTATTATAACGTTTTTTTGTATAAACAGTTCACTTTGATAACTTAGTTCTTTGCTAAATGTATCTTTTCATAAATACACTTTTTATACACTTTTGTACATAAATTGTGCGTTACTTTTCGTTCACCCTGTATATAATTTATAAAATATATGTCACAGTGAGGCTGAACCAACTTTAAGTCGAAAAAATTTTATGAAGTAAGTTTTAATATACACAGAATTAAATTATATGTTTAGTGGTATAATTTTTTTTAAATCGTTGGTTTGAGATATAATCGTTGGTTTTTGAGATATTTAAAAAAATTGATAGTTCCAAAAAATCAACAAAATGTATGGTTAGCAAAAAAAATTAAATTGAACAAGCATAAATCGGTTTTATTTGGTCACTATAGTAGTTTAGTAGTTGATACAAGAAGAAAAATTAATAATCGTTGGTTTAATTTTCTAGGTATTAAAAAAATCTATAATTTCCAAAAATCAAAAAAATAATTAAATAGCACAGGATTAAAAAATATGAACAAGCATAAAATCGGTCATTAATTGTAATTAGAAGTTGATACTAAAAGAAATATTAATAATCGTTTGTATAATTTTCAAGATATTCCAAAATAGACACCAAAAAACATTAAATTTTTCAATTTTTGAAGTGTTTTTTGGTGTCTGTTTTGGAATATCACGAAAATTATACAAGCGATTATTAATATTTCTTTTAGTATCAGCTTCTATTAATTACAATACCCGGTGAAAACAAAGTTGGCGGATCGAAGGTGGTTCGCTGGAGACTTGGCGGATAAATGGCGGGTCATATAATTTTTTTTTAAACAAGATATTCATTTGAAATGGTCCGTCAACACATTTATTTTGCATTTCACAATATATATAATGCAA
>JAYRBW010106424.1:0-18801 GCA_036023295.1 Invenusta paracnida
CGTGACTGAGTTTGCGCTCCACCTACCCTACTACAAAGATATATTTGAATTTGTTCGGTATTCAAGAAAAGCCCACAGATTGCTTTACTTTAATTGTTCTTATTGTTGAGAAAGTTTTATAGTAGTACACTATTGTGTAAGAAATGAAATGAAATGTTCCATTTTCCATTTTATTTATATGTTCATAACAAACTTACAAATAATTTCAACTCTTTCATTAATCATAGATACCTACTTTATGAGCCACAATTGAGTAGAGTCCAATTAATGAAAACTAAGATATAATTAGATTGACCAAAAGATTTAATCCTGCCACATGCGCTGTCCATGACAACCATATCTTATCTTCTTTCGTCCAGAGGGTCCCTCAAGTACCACATCAAAGCCTACAACCTGGCTATCGCGGATCTAAGCCACACCACACAGATCGATAATCGATGCACCCTCGCATTCTTCAATCGAGCTATTTGTTATCACGAAGCTAAGAACTACCCCAAGGCTTTACAGGTACGTGGCTTTACAGGTACGTGGCTTTACAGGTACGTAGCTCTACAGGCACGTGGCTTTACAGGTACGTGGCTTTACAGGTACGTGGCTTTACAGGTACGTGACTTTACAGGTACGTGGCTTTATGTCATCTAATGTCATTTTTATCATCTGTTTTATTGCTTATACGAGTACCTTTATATACTATATATATATTATTTAAGAGATAGTAATTGAATTTGATAGTACAATAGTATATTGATTGATAGTATATATACTCGTATATAGCTTAATATATTTAAGTTTTTAGAGTATATTTTACGGCAGTTTTTGTTTAAAATGTTATTACGGTTTATTTATTTGCGAATTTTAAAGATTCTTTATATTTTAACTTCCCAATGTGTTACCGAATTTAAATTCTACACGAAATTCTATAGAATTATACTGTCAATGTAAATTTTACCAACTAAATAAAAGAAATAGTAATAGTAATAACGCTCGACATTACATGAAGAGTCAAACTGATAAATTAATATAGAATAGATATACAGAATTTAAGTCTCAAACTTTTTCCAATTTAGCCGATATTGATGGGTCGAAGGTGCCTTTTTTAATTCCCTTGACCGGGTATAAGAATTTGAAAATGAATACTATCGATTTCATTTAAAAAATATATTAGTCGTGACTGTATTTATGAATGCAGCTTTGTTAGCGATTCCAGAAGGCCAATTCAAAACAATTTGTTCTTTATTATTCACTTTTAAGGAAGCCTTTTTACTCTAACATTTATACTGCCACAATAAACATAGTTTAGCTGATATTTCTATTATTCAACCGAAAACTTTTGTAAATGAAGACTTTAAAGATAGATGTAACACAAACAGCTGTTAGTTTTAACATGTAATTGATAATATTCGCAAAGAGTTTACACACATCATGTTTTAAATGTTGACCATTGATCCAATAGTCATTATTTTTTTTGAGAAATAGTTGACGCTACTTGAAGGAATAAATTTCTATTATAACGAAAACATTAAAAAGTATGTAAAATTGAAATAGTTGAAGTTTTAAATTACAATAATATATAGAATAATATGTAGAATCATTATTGAGATTATAATTGAAGTTAAGTTCGTTTTATGGATAACACTCGCATACTCAGATATATATTGAGTCTGCGGCGATCCGGTGTGATTCCTGTCAACGCAGTCTATTTGTAACGAAGAAGTGTACCAAGAAAGAGTCTTGTGGACTCTCCGGTGCTACTTCCCTCCAATCACCAGCTCTCTCTTCCCTCTCCATGCTCAGGACTACGGTGTGGTTCTTCTCCTCAAAGACGCCAAGCTCAACTTCAAGGTCCTCATCAATCGAGGCCTTCTCTACTTCTCCCTCGGGGACTTCCAGAACGCCCTGCTGGACTTCCTCTTGGCCCTGGACGACGAGCCCAAGAACGCCCGTCTGCTCCACACTATCGGCTCGTGCTATCACAAGTGGGTTGACGGGGCGCTTCCAGAGGCTATCGGCCATTAAACTGAGTCTTGTGCAAAGAGATATGTGCAATTATACAGTGTCACATATATGGCGTGTATAAAACAAATTATCTATAAGTTGACTATGTACATATTTAGAGGATCATTTAATAAACGCGAATATTCTTTAAAATAATACAGAACGGCTTTTTCTCCCCGTACAGTTCTGTAAAAGTCGATAAAAACACTGCCTGCACGGAGAAATAAGCTGTGAATTATAGGTCTTATTTGTAAATAGCCGCACAGGAACAACTTTGTAGGAAAAGAATCAATCATATAATTAGCGTCAGAGTAGTTTATATAACTATAATAGACTAATAATAAAATGATAACTAGATTATAAGTTGACTATATCTATAAAGATATAACTTATTTATGTTAATGCAAAGATCTTTAAATGTGAAAATGTTTTGAACTTTATGTTCATAACTTTTTCTTAAAAAATTAAATTAAAGCACCAATTATTATATACTAAATAATACTTTCAAAATTAAAATGCAAATAGTCGCCATATTTACTTCTCTGTATAGTCAGGCTAATTCTGTATTGTTTAAGAACACGCAAGCAGTTTAAGAGTAGATAATTTCTCAGAAATATAGATGGATGTTTGAAAACGATTGTATAATTATAATGTTAAAATGGACAAAACTTCACTTAAAGAAATTTATGGGATTTTATATGTTCCCGTTGTGTTGTTAATTTAAAGTGATGGAAAGTAACTAAAAATAGCTAATTACAGGCGATTATGTACGCCTATTTATTATGTTTTATTCTATATATTTTTCGCGCTATATATAATCTATAGATGCATTAATTAAATCCCAAATGTTTACAATTACTATAATTTTACAGTCTATGTATTGTGAGTTTATATACAACCTGCAATGACTTTAAATTTGTGATTTTAATAGAAAATGTCCAATGGGATATATTTCAGTAATATTTATTCATCTTAAGTGTTGAGTTCCAACTTGAATAGCGCATGCAAAACATCAACTTTCAAATATTTTCCAATACTTACATATGTATAGCAAGTATTTATTTTACATTTAAAAATAAACAATTATTAGCAAAATAGTGATTCTGATAATATGGCAACCTATAGGAGTATAACATGCAGAAAATTGTATCATTTCAACTTTGAAACATTTGATTATTCAATTAAATTGACACATCACTTCCATTCGAGTTGGCACGAACGTGCCTAAAGGAAAATTAGACTAATATTTTTGATTTAGTTGACATTTTCCAACCAGACAGAGAAAAAGTAGACATTATTCTTTGCGTTTATTCTTCATTTATATTTTATCAATAACGACGACGAAAAAGGTTTACGGTTTCTAGAACTGATATTTTTTACTAATTAGTTCAGTTGTTATTTCAATAACTTTTAGTTTTATGGATTGTGAGAAACGTTTTTATTCCAAACTATAGTGTTCACTATGTATTGCCTGCCAGTCTTTAGTTTTGCCATTTAGTTGTGCATAATATACTTCATTATGTGGAAGTTATGCATATAAATATAGATATAATGCTCAATCGTGTCAATAAATTGGTGAAATATGTTTATTAATAATTGTAAATGGTCTCATATTGGCCTCTCTGCTTAGCTCCTTATTATTACATAAGTATGCGCATATCATAGTGTTGCTACAAAAAGCGTTTGTGCTATTTGGAATACTTGTATCGCAGAGGCGTGTTACTTGGCTTATAGTTCCACATAAAAGGACAATGGCAGGCATTGTTTCACATCCTAAACACAAAATGAGGCTTCCAAGATGCCCCTCTGTGTGTTTGTAGTTCTTGAAAACGTGGTATTTTCTCCTTGTTTGTAGTATTAGAGATAATATACCTTCTACAGGTTGTACAAACTCGTATTGAAGAATACATTATGTGCTCGCTCAATATGTTGTTATTCAAACAGCCCTTTGAAAATATTGACTCTTAGTTTGGTTGCTACGAATATGTTACATAGCAACTGGTAAAACATCCTCTCTCTCTCAACTCTATTGACTCAAATCTGTATGCCTTAACTGGGTAGGAATCACCCCATATGTATATGTGAAGTAGATGTGTGACTTGAGTGCACGTATTCTTAAATATATCCCCATAGTGGTGTGATATATTCATAACTTAAGTTGTTAATATATAGATTGTGTTATGCGCAAGAACAGTATTTTCAAAGGTATTTGTTATAAATTCAAAGTTTTATCCTGTTTACTAGATTTGTATTCACACTATCTTGGAAAATGGTGAAAATTAGTTTTATTGTAATTTATGTGCAATTATTACTTTTATTTATATTTCTTACACAAAATTGTCTGATATTTATTTTTTAAATACTTTTTTTGTTTTTTATGTAATAAATATTTGGTTAATAATTTTGTTTGCTAAGCCACTGTGTAAATTTAGATTCTACTGAAATTGTGTTCAATTATCCTAAGAAATGAATTCACTAATCATATTTACACTTTCAGTTGCATTAATCCGTGCAACGTCCTCCCATTTCATGTCTTATTGAGCACTTCTAGTATTATTTAAAGCTTAATTTAAATGGTTTAAAAATGATATAATTATTATGGTCTGTAATATTATATTTAATACTTATAATGCTCAGCTAGTTTTCCCAATATATAGTTAATTCATTGTAAATTTAATTGAACTTATACTCTACATTTTGATATATACATAATTTTCATAATACGTGACTGTCTATCAGGTTTACAAAATTTTTTTCTAATTTCATCTATTATATGAAAAATGTTTGTTATAATAAAGAACCATTGCCACTTAATTGAAATTGTTATTAATTTGGAGGGAATACATATATTTAGCAACATTATTCGTACTATTCATCCACAAACCGCCGAAATAGTTTATAAAACAAATACAATATATATAAAGTATAATTAATATTCTTTGTTTCTTCTTTCGTAAATCGAAAACCTCCACAACAAAAATGAATAATTTCATTCTTAAAACAGAACCTGCTTATATTATTCTGAAAGACAGAAAGGATACAAAATAATACACACATAAACAAATGGATTGCCATCTTGGTATTATTTATTTTAATTTTATTTTAATTCACACCGCAAAAAACGGACATTTTAAATGAATACAATATGCAGCCTGCATCGTCGCATTACGAATGCCCCCTGACAACTTCATGGTGTCCCCCCCCCCTCTCTCAGGCTCGGGAAGTTGAACGAGGCCATCCGCGCCTACACTCGAGCTCTTGGGGATCAAGCCGACTTCTTCGCTGCCTTCATCGGCCGTGGGAATGTCTTCATGGACTTCGCGACAGAGCGCGGGCGCACGCTTGCAGCCAGAGACTACCAACGTGTTCTCATCTCCAAGCCGGATCATCTCATAGCTCGGATCAATCTGGCCTTCTGCCTCCAGGTAAGAAGACGACCCTAAATATGGGAAGAAATAGTGACACTCACAGAATTCAGGATATTGGCTGATATTTATAATATAATGATCTCAAATTTAAGCACTGTGTTAAAATTAATACTTTGGTTTTCATCCTTACTAATGCATCCAAACAGAGACTAAGCTATCAGAATTAAATGCTATCTAATTTGAAGTCCTCGATGTATGCCTGAGACATATATATTAACTTTTGTCTTTTCTTAAAATATTATATTACAAAATTTATGTTTAACTTAATTATATTCATTTCACTCTTTCGTGTTCACAATTTTATTGTTTTGATATTTCTTTAGAAGACTAAATATTCTTTTTTTATGCTATAGTATGTATTTTATTTTCAATCTATTACTGCGTTATTTCCGATAATACAGAATTATAATCGTAAAATATGTCACATGGGGATTTATGTGCAATCGGAAATATTGGTCCTTTTCTTTGCCAATATTTCATCTCCTCATACAACTTCTATTACATGAATCATATACACGTACTAGACATTATTAGTTTGCATTATTTCACATTAAATGTGACATTGAGTATGTCAGTGATAATTGCTTATGATATTGTGACAGGCTAAAACCATAAACATATATTAAAGATGAATTTTATTGCTATTATTTTTATGAAATTACTTCTTTCGTAAACTTTTTTGAAAAATAGTGGTCATGTTTTTCATTCGTTTTCTCATGTTTTACGTTTTATAAATTTTCAGTTAATTAATTAATTTATTTATTGGTAGACCTTATTTAGTGGACCTAGGCCGTTTAGTGTTATCTGTTTGTATTTCAACCGACGATTGCTATAATGCAGATAAAAAACAGATGTATATCTAAATTTCCATCAGATATTATTTTGTTTACAGCTGTATTTTACACTTTGTAAAACATTTCTTGTTGATATTTCTATTTAATATTACGCACTTTACATATTTGTCAACAATAGTTTCATGTTCTATATATTCAACACCCTCAAATGTATAGACGAACAAATGTCTGAGAATAATATTTTAATGATTTATAACAATTGTGAGATTTAACATTGTTGTTTTTTAAATATTATCAAGTTTATTATATTGTGCTTTGCTTTTATTGATCAAATTTAACATTTATAACTGCAAAACTCTGAATATTTTAAGATCTAATCTTAAACATATCGACCTTATATTAAAAGATATAAACTTTTACATGTTATTAATTGAAGAAACAGTATATATTTTATTCCAATAAACTGTAATCCTTTAATAATTAATAGTTTATCTAAAGCTCAGGTATATACTTAATATGTACATAGATCCAGGTGAACTAAAAATAAATGTACAACAATGTTACTAATTGAAATCTAGGTCTTCGTATACATATTAATTATACATTGTTCCACTGTTTAAGCGTAATACTGCGTTACTATGGTGACAATGTAACTATATTTGATTATTTCATTTTTCGAAAACCGCGATAGAAAACATATTTAGCAAGAAGATATTACATATATGTATACCTACCCTACATATACTGTGTAACATAATATTCTTTCATTAAATGAAAGGGGATATTCTAAGGAATAGGGGATGGATGGTGGATAGACGGACGCACAAAGACTCCAATCATAAAGACACGAGACGGTTAGAGGACAAGGCTTGTGCCTCGTGGGAAACAATAACTAATTATGCTCGGTATCTTTCATTTGAGTTAATTCTTATTAATCTGTTTTAGTGCAAGTTCACGTATTTCCTCGTATTAGTTTTATACGTATATAACTCTTTATGTGTAATGGTGAAGAATACCTATATTCATATATTTTTTAATATTTGGCTTCATCATCGAAATGATTTAATTTATTATCTTCGTTTTCTTTTCGTATTTATAACCACACTGTTTGTGACATTTTTTATTTTTAGGAATTTCTGATGATTTCGTGTTTATTAATATCTTCCTAACTATAGTTAAGAAACATATATGTATAGTAAACCTTTCATTAGTTTTGTTCATAGTGTCAACAAATAAATAAGGTCGAAAATGACCGATGAAAGATGTGATACATATAAATCATTTCTCTGAAGTTAACAGGGCATAAAGACTATATTATGTCCAAAATATCATTATGCTGTTTTATCTTCAGATAAATAACTTGTTTTATTGAAAATTTGTTTCATTTTCCATCAGATATTGTTTACTTTTTAATTATTTCAGTAATGAAAATATTGAAATGAAGTTGAAATAAATTAGTTTCCAATTTATGTATCATCAAAGCAGTTGTAATTGAATGTATATACAGTTGAAGTTATATCTCATAACTGTCTTTTTTTGTCGATTCGAATATATTTAATGAAATCAGTGGTTTGCGCAATTATTTTGATATTTTTATTCTTCACAAACATATTCGTTCTAAACATTGCTTTACTAAGATAACTTTATTGTCAATATTCACCAAAGTTGCATATTAAATAAATGAAATATAAAAATGTTCAAACTATTAAATTGTGTATTAAATATTTCAACCATTTTTGTGAAGAAAAGTTATCTAAAGATATAAGTTCAATGTTATCTTTTACATTTTTATGGTTACTTCATCGATATAGTAAAATACAATCCCTCTTTTAACAATATATAAGCTTTTATTTCTAAAGAGATGTATCGTGTAATGTACAAGCTAAATTATTGACACTGGAAAGTCAATGCGATATACAAAGTAGATACATATCAAGTAAATACTTTGATCATTCAAGCCTAAAATTGTATAGATTTAGTTCATTCTCCGTGTTTAACACTTAACAATTGACCCAACAAACTATATAGAACAATAGCAAGTATCTATATATAACGAGGGAAAAATATACGTGATACAACCATTTCTAAAAAATGTAATCGCAATCAATAATTAATTGTGTCAGAATTTAACAGTTTGAGTTACAACACATCAAATGCCTTTATTTCAGTTTTAAAAAACACATCATGTGTATCCCTGTTTTAGGATAAAATGTCACCATTTTGTTGAAACAATCCGTCTAACTGCCTATATAGCTATAATCCTCCTGCAACAGTTTATAGCTAACAATCAAATAACCAGCGATCGAGCACATTATTAGCTTCGTATGGAGTGTTAATGAGTTATATAGAGATGAAAGTTAACCAACTAGTTTGTCAGAATTTTGTGCTGTTCCCATTTCTGCCATCCCATTTATAAGAAAAGATCTTCCCTTTAGCACTCAACGTCAACACTACATAGCAGCAGTAAGTTTCCAGTCATCGCTTCCCTTCCTTTCCTATGTTACTATGGTTTTAACAAGTTGACTTAATCCAAGAAGTGCCAGTTTGTGACACAAAGACGCAGACTAATATAAGGAAGTTGCAATTGGCGAGAGTGGTTTCACCATTTCAAGCTTCTTGACTGCCTTTTTTGTTTATTTCACGTCGCTCCTGTAATATTTACCCTTTCTTAGCGATATGGTTTCTTATAATTGAAGACGCTTTTCAAGTATTATAGTTATATTTTATACAGCTCAACATTGTTTTTGTCTTGATTGGCAAAAGATAACTGTACTCTCGTTCTCATTAGTTGGCATATGCGTGCTTAGGATTTGTTGATTTCAAAATGTAAGTCTATATTATATTCTTGTATTGCGCAATTAAAAAAATCATATGACGCGTTTTGAAAGGCTATATCGAAGAAGTTTGACAGATTGGTTGCTAAGTTACCAGAATGATTTAGATTATTTCGCTTTATTCTCGAAAGAGGTTTCCATCGAGTGTTCTTTCATGTATAATTGAAATAATCAGTAGAGCATTGTAAATTACAATATACCGAGCAAAAAGATGATTAACTAAGAAATTTGTAGTTCTAATACTAATTATGAACTATTGTGTACTAATTAGCTTGTGTGTACTTAATAAAGATTCCCTTTAAAAATTAATCATAAGACAGATGATACCTTTAAAGAAATATCGCCATTTTCTGTACAACATTTTAAGTAACCGTTTCTATGAATTACAAAAATAGCTAATGTTATTCGTGACTACATTCAAATAATATTTCATACTAATTAAAACTTGACTATTTTAAAATTATTTTGTACGAGAATAAATTAATGCGCTGCTTTAATTTAATTAACAATCCCATTTGCTAATTTTTAGAATAAACAATTAAAATTAAATGAGAAGTTTTGGCGATATTAACACAATCCCTATAAGTAACTAAACGTTCTATGAAAACTATTTAGTTTGTAGACTTAAATTTCATATCTTTCTGTTCTTATTTGATTGAATAATTGGATAAATCTTATCCGCTCAATTCTTTCCCTTGGTGTTTTAGTTTTCCACAATAAGTTTAACGTTTTCTTAACGTTTTTGTTTCCAAAAACATTTAAAACTGTCCAATTTTTACACTCCTAGCTTATTTAGTAAAATAAGTCTGTACTGACTCATTCTATACAAACATTTTGAGGACCACCAAAATGCATTCTTTCCAACAATTAAATATTCTTTTTTTTGTAGGGCTTATAAAAAAATACCTATTACTAGGGCAGCTAGCGCATAATGCCAACATTATTGCACAGTAGTGGCGTATGCGCACCAGCAATTGTTGAGTTGTATTCACAATACAGCATACCTAAATCTCGTACATCACACTCAGCTGTTTAATGTCGATAAAACTTAGTGTTAAGGCCTATGCACACTAAACGCAAAAAGTAAAAAAGCATTAAATGCACACCGAAAGCAGCGCGGTGCGGCGCGTCGATATAAATGATGAAAATGCTCAACTTTACGCGCGTCAAAAATCAATATTAACCATGGCTCACTGACTCAGTATACTGTCCTCCTTCTTTTCTCTTTATATGTAGATTTTCTGCAGAGAGTGTATCGATTTTTGCTGCCCTTTGACGCGTCCAGTGTGCATAGGTTTTAGTCACAGTGTATTTAGATCAGCACACAAGTCTAAATCGGTTTTAACCCGTGCGTGTAGTTCAGTAATTTGAATTTTAAAAATTTACAACATCGAATGGGAAAGAAAATATGAAAGAGAAAAGGCCCTGATTGGAAGATGGGAAATTTGAATTTAAATTAATAATAATGTAATTAGTAATTACAATTAATGCGATAAACACCATGTTTTGTGTGGAGGATTGGAAAAAAGATAAGTGGATTCAATATTATTGGAATTTGTGGAGGATATTTCGCAGCTAAACTACGCTTACGTTATAGTAATTGAGTGTCAAGGAACATTGATATTTGTTTTACTCTACAGACATTGACCTAACAATAAGAAGACGAAAGTTTAAGGTCAAATAGGATGGCCCTCTTTCTAGATTACTAATTACCACAATAAAAAGATAATATTGTTGCATTTTAAATACCCTTTTTTCTATAATAATATATATTTAAATCAAAAGAAATGAGAATAGCACTATTAATAGCTGTAGTTTAAAAGTATATTTTCACAAATTTTCGAACCTCTGGTTCCTAGTCATGTAACTTACATATGAGCTAGAACAGAAAATAAGCTTGCTATATACACAGAGAAATAGTATGTTGTGTTGCGCGACCAATAATAGACTAGACAAGAATGAAAGAGAAATTAATTAATACAACGAATAAATAAATAGGCTTACGTAACAAACTTGTTACAGGTATACCCAGAGACGGAGGTTGCCGTGTTACGCAACCAAAAATAAACTAGAAAAGAATCTATTATAATAGCGCAGAGAAATTAATTAATACAAAAAGGAGATGCATAGAAAGTTATGAGGTGAATTAATAAATGAGATAGAGTAATTCCTCACGCTCGGTTTTGCTGTTGAGAGAGGGTGAAAATTATACAATTTTAATGGCTTCCTGGTGGTCCATTGCTAGAATAGTGACAGTGAATTTATCGCTGCAAACTCTTGTGTGTTTGAAAATAGAGGAATTGGGATTAGAGAGGTGCTCGTTATACCGCTTGTGTCCCATGACTAGATACCAGAGGTTCGAAAATGAGCAAAAACAAAATATTTAAATCATTTCGTATGTCATAATTTTTTAAAGTAATGATACGTATTGACTACAATCACAAAATGCGCGTAATATTTTCAGTTTGTTTGGATTGCCATTCTATGTGTATATTGATTGATTAGTACCATGATATATATAAGTATATTGATTCTGCATCGATTCTGCATCGATTTAGTATCGATTCTGCATCGATTCTTCATCGCTTCTGCATCGATTCTTCATCGCTTCTGCATCGATTCTTCATCGCTTCTGCATCGATTCTTCATTGATTCTGTATTGATTCTGCATCGATTCTGTATATAGTTTAATTAACTATTTGGAGAACCGAAAACCCTTGCAAAACATTGTTTTTAAAATTCATAGCAATTAAATCATTTAGGCAATAAAATAGTTTGGAATATACATATTATATAAAGACAATAACTTGTATTTCAGACAAAATGCTGAAATATATGTTTGCTTTTAAAATTTGTTTAATAAAGATATTTAATACGTTTAGTCGACACATTCACATACATTTTATTAAAACAAAGCGATCATTAAGAGTCAAACTCAACGTTTGTTTTAACATGAATGAATAAGGTAATATTGGACTGGATTGAATAGAAATTGTGTTCAATCCTACACAAAACAATCCTTGTTTAAAGATAATATTGACAAGAATGAAGGGATTTATAAGATCAATACAGTTATTCTTTCTCTCTCTCTCCATGTTTAGTGTCCTCCGATTCGAAAAGTTGATTGGAAAGATGATCCGATTTATCAGGACAACGCCAATGGGTGAGTTAAGTGAACGCGTTAGTCGAGTGAAGTGTAATCCTCATCCAATGAGAATGAAGTAAACTAGTCAATTGACATGTTAGCAGGGAAAGAAATTTCCAATTAAATTTCGAATGTTTTAACTTTAATTCCTTTGTTTTAAAAACTATTTAAATATTCTAACGTTTATTGAGGTTCAAACGTAAAGTTTTTACATCTCTATTTGCAATATGTCATATTTTCGATATCTACTACTTTTATTAAAGTTGAGTAGTAAAACTTATAAATACACAATTTTACTAAAAATTAACTTAATCTCTTCCTAATTTCAGGAGCACTCGATCAGCCGACTCAGGCGTATGCCCCGACGAAGCTCTGGCGTCCCTGACAACACCTGGCAACGGTGTGTCAGTGGCCGGAGCAGGCCAGTACTCTCTCGTGACCTACTCCGTATCCGCGTGTCCCCACCACTGTGCCGCTGCCACACCACTGAAGCACGGAACCCTGCGAACCTTTCGTCCAACCTCACCGGACTTCAAGCACATTCGTCAGTCCCTCTCGAGTCTGGGTGTTGCGGCTACGAACGTCTGAAACTGACTCAGCAAGCGCGGATATTAGAAGCGACTACTGGAGCCTTTGTTTACTCAAACTGAAATTCCACATTGACGGGGCGCGTCTGTCCAGTTGGCGGTAGTTTAAATTTTCTGCTAACAATCAATCTCTCCGTGATCGATCTTAATCGATTGATTCTGTACATACAGACCTTTGGATTATCCAAATCTCATTTTGGCTCGTCAAAATATAGATAATATTACGAATAACTCAAGCAATTGGATGCTTTTAGAGGACATTTTCAACAATGAAAAGTAAATAAAACTTGTTTAAAACAAAAATGGTTTTCGATTTGCAAAATTTAATCAAATGTAACAACTTTGTTTAAAAAAAGACGTAAAAACATGTTTTAATTTGAAAGACACATCTTAAATGATAGAAGGCACTTTGTAATTCAAACAGGTGTAACATTGCAAATAATGCGGTTTGTATATTTTGTAATTATGTATAATTATAACATCTGTGCTCCTACGTTGCACAACATAATATTATATTTTAGACCATGTCTTGTAATTAATTTTAGGTAGCACAATACTACTAGAAGTAGTAGTCGCATTTTTATACCGAATTTTTGACGGAGTCTTGAACTCTGTACAAGTGAATGTTGATGTGAATACCATTCATTTGAATTAATGATAATTCCGCGATGTACATATTTACGTGACATTGAGGCTTCGTATACGCATTAGTTTCCGCCACACAATTGCATTACTCTTTTTTTCTAATATTTAGAAATGTAATCACATCCTAAGGCCTTATAAGTGATCGAAGGTGGCAATATATTTATGTACGTAATTCTTTTAGAAATGTTTCTTAGTTTCTGTACATAGCGTAATTATTATTTATGTTTTTATTTCTGCACACACTACTTTTCACATTTCAATGTATTGTAACTATGTGACCTATGTATCCATTATCTAAAGAATTGTGTAGGCCTCTGTATTAGTGATTAAGTTTAAAATATTAAAGACTATAAACAACTTGTTTTGTAAGAAATCCCTCAATATTGATTTCTACGATTTAATTTAGCATATTAAACGATCGATTGGTGGGAATGGTAATAACACCGCCGAATTCAAACCATCAATTTGCGAACACTTTGTTTGCTCAAAAACATGTTTAGTTTCAATTTACTCTTTTCCTGTTTATAATCGACTACTATGAAAGATTATAAAAGTGCGATTAGTTACTGACTGAAAGGAGGGTTGGCTTGGAAGGTCACTGCCCTTACTACTAGTTTAAAAACGTATTTTAGACCTTAAATTTTGTCGTATATTAAAAGCCACAAATACGAGAAATGTCACTTATTGCAAGTTATGTGATTATATCAACGGTTACAAGAAAGCATACAATGCACGTACCATTGTTGTTCCCTATTCAAATAAGATTATTATAAATGATGTGATATAAAATGGAAAGTCAATAACACTGATTGATACCTGGTATTTTTTATGAACTAAACTGTAATTGAATGTCTTGATTTTGTCAAACCTGTTTGTCTTTGGCAGTAGTATGTACAAAGTAGTACAACTAGCATGTTATTTAATGTACGGTAAATAAAGAATTAAATATCAATTTGTGGTTCTTTTTCTTGTATTACTAGTCCGAGCCATTTAGCCCCAAACTGCAGTGAGCTAGAAGAGAGGAAAGCCTGCAACACTTCAGTTCAGTGTGGATTTGGTTACAGTAATATATCTCCCGGATAACATATTTGAAGTCTAAAATATTCGAAATATGGGACAACATAAAGTTATGATATTTTAGATTTCCTATATTAAAGAACAGGGACGATTGTCTGATTGTGGTCTAATTTTTGTGTAATTTTAATAAAAATTCATATTAAAAAAATATAGTTTATTTTTACTTTTAGATAACACATTTCTTGTCAAATTGTTCCTCGAAGTGTGTGCAAACATTTAATTTGCCATTAAATGCATATAAGAACTGCATTCTAATTAAAGTATCCAGAATTTGAATTATCCAATTTCTGAGGTTAATTTCTATTTTAAATGAACTCGGAAAGACTTCGAGAACGAATTCATAAGAAAATGTTATCTGAAAGTAAAAATAAACTTTATTTTTCTCAAAAATATAGATTTTTATGAAAATTTGACGAAAATCACAAAATCTTTAATATTCTTTAATATATGTGAAATCAGAAATATCTAGAAACTTCATGCTACCTCATATTTTGAGAGCTTCAGGCGATATTCTAACTGGCTCGAACTATAAGTTTCTTGTGTGATTTGATGCGATAATAGTACATATTGCTATTAGGGTTAAACAAATTTAATTTTCGTATGACAAACGTACTGGCAACGTTTTACAAAACATAAGTGAGTACATTTCAAAATGAGGAGCTATGAGTATAAGGAGCAAAGTATCTATATTATTTCTTTAATTATTTCATCTTAACTGAACTTAATCTCATTTGCCCTTCTTGTTATAATTTGCATTGATCATGGATTAATAGGAGAACGTGAAAAGATTACAATACATACAGCAAATATAATTACTGCCTTCTGATTTGTATTTTAATGTATTATTACTCTCGACTATTAGCTACTACACTCTTTACGATTACTCTATTTAATAGCAATGGTAGGCAAAGTAGTTTGCAGAATACAGAACTATATTAAGGTGAAATAAAAGTTGCCAGTTGGACAGTGGTTCACAAGAATCGTGTGGGGCAGTATTCATGAAAGAGATAGATTCGTCGATGATGGGAGGTTGGTAGGATGACGAATTGCTGTTTTGGCAAGTAATGTGAAAATCCTGACACATTTCAATAAGCAATCAGACATATGGGGTAAACAATGGGGTAAACAATGGGGTAAACAATGGGGAAACAATGGGGCAAGCTATACTTTTAAAGATGCAACAGTTAGGTAAATAGATGCAACACGTCAAAATACATAATTTCGTTTACTTAGTAAATGTTACAGTGAATTTTTTTAAGGAAATATGCCACAAAAAGCTATTTATTCTAGTAAAATGGTTATATAGGCATATTATTGGTATAGTTTCATAAAACAGTAGTCCAGTTAAAGGTCAGGCCAGGGCTAAATACGAACTCGACTCAATTTTTTCAAATCTAAACCAATCAGAATGCTCAAACAGTTTCATCAGACATATAATAGCAAAGTATTCTTTTATCAATAGTGCGATTTTGTGTAAATGACAATTTGTAGGTATCAAGAAACGCTTAAATGTTTAATATTTGAAATTTTGTGCTAAAAATGGAGTAGAATTTGAATTTGAATTTGAATTTCCAACTTTTCAATTTAAAAGTAGTTTAATTTCATGATGAGATGGTACATAGCAAATGGTTCAATAGTTTTATTACAATTATCGAGTAAAACTGAAGCAAACAATATTGATTTTTAACAGTATTTAATTGCGGACAAAGATAATTGGCTTTTGTGACCTATTTAGCCTTTCTGACCTATTTATTTACCCTATTTGGCCTCTTTGACCCACTTCACGATTAGATTGGATTGGTCGACTACAACAGCTGTTTGCCTCTGTGTCCAATGATATTACTTCAGTATATTGTTTAGATGTCCTTTTTGTAATTCAATTACATTTGATTTCCATTTATAATAACTTTTAATTGGTTTAAAGCTAACTTTAACTTATTTTCATTAATAAAAATCGCAAATTTTATAAAAGGTATACTTTTAATTCCTGTTTAAAGTGATTCGGGAATTCATTTTAGGTAGACAGAAATAGAAGTGACGACGCCTGTATACGCCAAAAAAAGATTGCTTCCATCAGCATAAATGTAGAAGTATAGTCATCGTTAATCGACGATTAATCCAACCCAATCTAATCGCTAGTTTGTAAAGTAACCTTTTAGTGTACCCCTGTTTTAGGAAACTGATTAGTTGGCTACATCTGTGTGCAATAACACGATTGTATTTACGTATAGAACACATTTGTGACGGATAACCTGCTCCTCAGTGATATCCGTGTCGCCTCTATTACATCTGCAGCTCTATTGACAGTAGTAACTGTAGCGGATGAGGGGCTTTTGACCTTCGAAGCAGACTCGATACAGACTCTTCTGCAAAATGCCTCTGAAGTAGAGTTTCGTGAAGAGACTCATTGAAATGTAGCAGCCGCCTTCAAAGCATCTGAAATTAAATTGAAATTCAGTTTCAATCTTGTTAAAATACAAATAGTAAGTTTGTTACTACTCATAAAATTGGAAAGTAGTCGCTAAATATGGAGACATTAGAAAGTCGATACAATGATGAAAAGCCAATTCAAACCACACTTTAAAATCGCAAAGTCCCTCCCGAGGGACTCAGGAAAGGAACAAACTGCAATAAGACCATTTCAATTGGATAATAGCCGTCAGTTTTACTGTTGAAATTTATTTTGAAAACATCGATCGTTAGCTTTCGAATGATATAAATTGATAGCAAAATTAATACAAAATGGAGTCTTGATTTTCCAACATTCGTTACTCTATAAATATCTCTTGGAATTTCCCCGTCTAGCGGTTACCGACGCTTGCACACTAAACTTTGATGAGTTATCAGAGCCGTGTCACTTCTATCTAACTCTGATTTCTATGGTTATCGACGCTCGCACAATGAATTTGGATGAGGCATCATAGCCATGTCACTTCTATCTAACTCTCATTTCTATGGTTATCGACGCTCGCACACTGAATTTGGATGAGTCATCATAGCCATGTCACTTCTATCTAACTCTCATTTCGATGGTTATCGTCGCCTGCTTCTCCATATACCGACCATATAACGACCACATACCGACCACATACCGACCACATATCGACCACATACCGACCACATACCGACCATATACCGACCACATACCGACCACATACCGACCACATACCGACCACATACCAACCACATACCGACCTTTCATCAATGAGAAACTGTTTCACCGCCTCAGACTGACACAGCGAGATTCGTCCATCGCGACAGGATTTGAATGTTCCGGCCCAGACGGCATTGAATTTCAGCTTCTTTGATTCTGGGCACCGAAGTCGAACACCCTTTTCATCACAGAGTGTCTCTGTTATTGAGTTGCTGGCCTGACTCTGAGTTTCTGGAAAGTCAAATTTTATTTATCATAATATGTGTTACTTATCTGATAAGGAAGCGGCTTTTTTTTAAGAAATAACTTATATTGTATATACAAGCAACATATTGTGATAAATTAGGGACAGCACCACTTAAGTCTATATTTTGGCCCATCTTGGCTACCATTCTAATCTAAATAGCCTCAGTTGAGTATTCCCAAAAATGCAAATTATGCCATCAGCTCTTCAAGATAAAATTTGGCATCTTTAAACTTAATTTATCAATTTGTGTGTCAACTAATTTTTCTGTCTGGTTCGCTTTGTAATTTGACCTAACAGGTGTCGATTAGTATCGATTTGGTGTGAAGTTCAATACTGCTTTTAAGAAAGATTTTCCTTTTTATATATATCTGCTCACTGTAATCGGCTAATCGTTTCCGAAATAAAATTTGGTTATCCTTAATTTCATTGGCTTCTTAGGTGAATCCAAAGATCTTAACTGATCAGAATACCTTTGCTAGACCTAATGAGGCTTACTGGCATTGGTTCCGAGTTCAATTGCAGGCTTCACTTTGGATATGTTCAGATCAGTTAAAAAAGTTATAGCTGAACCAACTTTGAAGGTGTGCAAAATGTAAGATGCATAAAATATGATATCAATAAAGACAATCTTACAACTGTGCTGATTTTTTATTAAAATACAAAAGCACCACTCAATATCGGTATCCATCTAAAAAATTGGAAACACACATGACAGCGGCTATATTGAACTTGTCATTATTGTTTTTTTCAATTTTAATGTAATAATTATAATAATAGTCATCGACATCGACATCTATTGATAATCTCGACTTGCTACAAAGCGCTAATATTGTAATTGATAATCTCGACTTGCTACGAAGCGCTAATATTGTAATTGATAATCTAGACTTGCTAC
>JAYRBW010106435.1:0-18799 GCA_036023295.1 Invenusta paracnida
GAATGGTTCAGTTTAGATAGATCACGAAATAACGGTTGGGGGAGATATGTTACCTATATCCCCATGGTCGGCTAAGCAATTTCCATATGACGGATATATCCATCATTGGTAGGGAACGGGTTAATATATGAGATTTTCGTTTGCTATTTTCATTATGCATAGTGTGATTTAAAACTATTATTTTACTTTGTAGATTTGCTTTAATTACAAATCAAAAAACTTATTTATAAATTAAGATGTTATTAAGTATTCATTACTTTTAGACAAGTAATTATTAATATTGTTATATATTATGTTGAGTTATTACAAAATTGGTATAAAACATGTGAAAGTACACTGGCAACCATTAACTGCTTATGAAACACAAGTAATTAATTTCTTTATATTTTACTATGTTGAATATTACTCCTGGTTTAATTGTTAAAAAAACTTAATTTATGCTAGGCTTACCTATTGTAATTCATAGCATTATTCTCAATTTAGTCAGTTTTTACGAATATTTGAATTATGTCTTAATTTATACAATTATATATCAATGAGTTATTATAAGGCACTGTAAAATGTTATTGTAATGTGTAAATTTATTAAATAAATAGATTTACACAAACTACATCTTAGTTGTATAATATGAATTCAGATTCTTGAGCTTAAGAATTGTACAAAAATATGATATACTAATTTGTTTTGTAGTTAGTATGATAGGAAAGAAAATATTCAAAATATTAAGTAGACATTATTTATCATTATTAAAGGAGTTCATTTTTGATGATCAATTTTAATATGAAGCATTCATTTAATATAAAATAGAAATTGTGGTTTACTAATAGTTTACCAAATATAATCTATTTTCAGTAATAGCAATATAGTTATGATGATGAAATTATTTTTTATTGACATTTTGTTAAAGCTATTTTTGTTGTATATATCTCATTATTCATGTGAATTATAAAACCTTTTTCTGTTTTCAGATTGTCATGACTGACAACCGCCACCTAGGCAATACAATGGTATGTTTCATGTCAAAATAGTTTAATAATTTCTTTCTTTTTAGATATTGAAGCATTTTCACGAAATTCATAGCTTCAAGAAACATACTTTGCTTTCTTTAAAATGTTTACCTTAGATTCCTCAAAAAATGATTGTTATGTCATTTTTTATTGCCCATTTATCTAGAATTTAGGTAATATCTCATAAAATTTTAAAGGAACAACTATATTACAGTTACTATATATGATTTTTGAATTAAAATTACATATGTGTGTTTATATGTTTTTAACTTCTTACTCTATTATTGGTGCATTATCTACGAATACATTATTTTTATTGAAAAGGTCACTTAACATATAACTTTAGAAATGAATGATATATTTAACAACTAATGTATATTTTAACATTTTATCGTTTACGATGTCATACAAATTTTAACAATTAATTTAAACGTTAAAATAATCGCAGAATGATAACATTACCCTGTTTCCTACATTATCAATATGAATATGAAAGGTATCATTGTGGTCTACTTCGTTCTTAACCTTGAAAACCTAAATATGAAGTAATTAATTACATAAGATTATTAAGTTCCTCTTTTGTATATAAATAAAAGAATTATACCGGTTAAATGTGTTTACATTGTTATGTCAAACAATGCACTTGACATTAACATGGCAAAAGAATATGTATTTTATTTTGTAGATCGGTAGATACAATAGATTATGTCTGAGAGATAGATATTATGTATAAACAACATTGTCAGAATGCAAAATAATTCTGTTGCAAATATATGTCATGTAAAATTCATTGTATTTTTTTAAATTCTTCCAAGAATGTTGATAAATTAGAATTAATAGAATAATGTCAAATAATTTAGTGAGTTTCTTAAATCGCAAATATTGTTATTGTAATGGAATTATTCTATTAGACCATGCTAATGGTATGATGCGTTTATTTCATTCAAAAACCAAATAGCCATTATCAAGAATCAAAACCATTTATTTTATAATGTCTGAAAACAGTATTCGGTGGTAGAGCTATTGCTTTTGGTTTTAGAGCTACGAATTGATTTTGGTTGTAACTAGTTTGTTTTAGTCCTTGCGAACTATGTTATATATATTCTGCAACAGTCAATCCTTTTACATTTGCAGAACACAATCCAATGGGCCACTCATCCGGGCATCGCAGGTCCCGCAACTCTCGCCATGTCCACTCAGGACAGTCGTATGCTTGCCGCCGCAATGGTGGCCCAGCAACAAGCCCAACCTTGGCAACAGGCCCATCAAGCGACAGCAGCCCCACCACAACAGGCGTCTCAATCCGCCCACGCTGCTCAGTATGCTAATCATATGGCAGCGGCGAGTTATGGCGTCCCTGCGCCGCCTCAAGCAACCATGTCCATGGTGCAGCACGTAGCCAATGGGATTGGGGGAGGAGGAACCTCATCAGCACCCGGTGGCATGCAGTCCTTTCGTCAGTATGACTCGGTCAAACAATTTGGGTCTCTGCCCGTGGTGAGTTACTTGGCGATTCTCTTTTTGATTATTTCTCGACGGCATCGTTGATAATGCTTTCATATAACCATCTGTCGAAAAATAGATTATTGCACCTTAAGAAAACTCTAATAGTCGAGTACATTGTTTTTTATTTCGTTGCAAGAATCTTTAAACATAGATTACAGGCATGTTATATCTTGCTGTATAATTTTTGTAGCACTGTTGATCAGACTTATTCGAACAAATAGAGACTATTGTATTGATTTTGCTTCTTAATATGCGTATGTATTCCCACTTTTCCTATAGATACATATTTACACGCATAATGTGCAATATAACTATTTATTTGTTAATTTCAGTGATTTGGTGCCACGCATCTACATTATTTTGTACTTCATAACGGAAATAAGAAATTTCCTTTTTTGTTAAAAAGTGAAAGACTACAGTAGGAATAGTAACTAATTATTTAACTGGACGTAGTAGTAAGTAATTAATGAATAACTAATTCTGTAGCGAGTGTGACCAACACGAGCTTCAATAACAGCCCTGAGACGTCGAGGCATGCTGTCAATCAGGTTGTCGATGTAATGTCTATCGATGAAAATCAATAGATATGGACAGAATCATGTCCATTGATATTCATAGGGGATAAATATTCAAATTTAAATTTACCTAAATACAAGGAAGGGAAATCAATAGACATGGGCCGAATTTATAGTCAAAGACAAAAAACAATGTACAAAACAATAGATATATATATTTTACAATTTTTTGTAAGTTAAACTTTTTTCTATGACGTGTTGCAAAATTTATGATGTTCAGTGTACAAAAATTACACTTCAATATAGTGTGTTTATTTTTTATATATTATTTAACCTGGTATTCAATAAATGAATTTTAGTTTACTAATTTAAATATAAATAATATAAGCCAATTGCCAATCAGAAACTGACCGATTGATATAACAACAGAGATTACTTTACTGATAAGATTTGTACACAGTAAATAGATAACTATGAAAAATTATAGATAAATTCAAATAGGTGAACCGAATGCTTGTTCATCCGTTCTTATAGTTTACATTTATAATTGCAGGTTATCCATTTTTGAATACACGCACCCGCACTATCTAAATTAATTCTAATTAGTTACAGTTAGACGTCTGAATTAGAGCAACACTATATAATACGTAATTTATAGGAGCATAGGGCTTAAATAATAAAAATGTTTTTCCGATAGCGAAAATAATTAGTTTTGCCTACATTTAAACCTTAGAAAGTCGCGCCGATGAAAGAGATGATCTTCTCTTTCGTACTCATACGGCTTAAATGTAGACAAAACTAGTTATTCTCGCTATTGGAAAAGCAATTTTATTTAAGCTATATTCCTATAGATTACATATTATTGTAGCTCTCTGATTCAGGCGCACATTTCTATACTTTTACTTTTCATATCAGTACTTTAAGTCATGTACATTTGATAATCTAAATCATATAGTAATTATACAAAGAATGTTCACTCTTTCAAATTCTGCATGCAGTTCAATGCTATTATTTATTTACCTAAAAGCTTATGCAAAATATTATTTTAAAAATTGTGTATGTAGTAAAACAGTTTGAGATATATCTATCTATGGTTTTAAATATAAAATTCAAAACATTAAATTCTGGAAGGACCAATTCAAATGTTTACTATTTGCGCGGATGAAGTACTAACTTAAACATTTTATTCACCTGTAATGTATTTATACCTTATAGAATACAAGATTTACCATCTTTACCTCATTTTTTTGTAATAATTATTAGACATTTACAAGTTATATGTAGCTAAATTACCATTTAAAATGGTAATTCTTGAAAAATTATTGAAAATCATTTGAAATGCCGTCCGATAAAACAGTGTTAATTTCCTCTTCTCCTTTAGCAAGGAACCAAGCGCAGTAAGATCTCTGTAACATCCAAAACGAATCTCTACATTTCGGGATTGTCAGAGGGCGATAATGATGAGACGGTTCGACTCCTGGTTAGAGGCGTGGTCGAGCCTAAATCCTGCAAGGCTATGATGAATGACGGCAAGTGTAAAGGTAAGTCGAGAGAATCAGGTTTCTACCAAAATGTGCAGCAAGAACTGCTCTACACAGCCTCTTTTATATTATATTATATTGTCTTAAAGGGTACCATATTTATTATGAAAGATATCGTTATATGCTGTATATTAAATAAAAATAACACCAATAAAGTAAACTAATTACATGTTTAAAGTATACAGATTTAGTGAGGTGAAATTAGGTTAATGACTTAGCAAGTTTTAATCCAAAACCTCAAAAGTCTTTGTTCGGTTTAATCTTTTGGGTTTTAAGCTGACGCTATATTATTCAAGTTGATAATGATTATAACTTGCTTGTTTTATTAATGTATTATTTTGTTGTAAAGAATTTATAATGGCCCCTAAAATGTCAACGATTTTGCTGGAGTAAAATTATTAGTTAACTTAATTCTTTACTTATATTTACATAGTTTTATGTCCATCAAATATTGTTTTAAGTCCCGATTTAAAACTTCGTCAGTTTTTAAAAACAATTTTTAATAAAACCTACTTTGACCTTGCATAAATGACCAGATTTACCCTAAAGTCAGTCTCATTTGGGGAAACAAAAATTTGTTTAATATTGTAGTATATTACTAAATTAAAAATAAGGTAGACTCCTTTTTAATACGTGTGGCATTTTGCATATTATGTGTTTGTTAGATCAAGCGGCTGTATTTTTGTGCTTTATTTAGTTAATTGTCTAATATGAAAATAAAGTAGACTAGAGTTTATAAGTACTTAAGTATTCTTAGTGCGGTGGTTTGTATATTTCAGATTTTTTTATTCTTTGTATTGTCACAAATGCGTTAACAGTTGGCAAGTGTGATCTAAAATATAAGACCGGAATATTTGCTTCTCTACATAGAGTTAAGCACTTATTTTCAAATAGGTATATTTGACGACCTGTGCACGCAGTTCTACTTATATTATTGATTTAACATTTTTGGTTATATTATGTAGTATATACCCATTTAGCTTCTGTATTGGCTTTTGTGGACCTCCAAATCTAGCTAGCGTGTCCTTCTTGATTTAATCCCTTTCCGTTCTGCTGCTACTAGGGACGCATTGTCGAGATACTACATTAAGGCCTGGATTCCCAGTCGTCTTAGTTTAGTTAGCGTTGTTTGTAGTTGGGCACACACAAGCAATATTGTGATGTGCTATTGTTCTGTGATTCTAAAAACCAATTCCCTGATTCGCATCGTTTCCCGTTATTTCAGGTTCCGGATTTATCGATTGTGTCACGGAGGAAGACGCTGAAAAAGCGATGCAACATATTATGGAGTCATCAAAGAAACTTTCAGTAAAATACGCTAATGTAAGTTATCTTTTTCGTAATCTCTTCATTTTTATTGTTGATTTTGTGATCAGCATAAATGAGGTCATTTACTAATTTATTTGATTAACTTTGCGAATTTGCAGTACTATTGGAATTTTATCTAAAAGAATATTTTATAGTAATCTTCAATATATATATATATATATATGTGTATATTAAATATAGGAAACAATTTAATATCAGTTAGATTTCTATATTCTGTGCTATCTTATAGATTCAAAACGTATTTGGCAATAATTGATTTATTATTTAGCCTTAGTATGGTGCGTGTAAAATTAGCTCAGTTAGAAAACATGATATCATGATGTATTCCTCTACGCACTTCTCTCAGTTCTAATAATTATTTATCAGTAATCTCATAAATAATGTACATGAGTAGTGCACTAGTAATAGTGTAGTAACAATGCATTGAAACGCAAAATAAGTATTTGATTTTAAGTGGAGTACATATTATATTATGCAATAATATTTTAAACATGGACTATTTTAACTTGATTAATCTAGAATTATTAAATTGTTTGGACATGGCCTACAACTTACTTACTAGCTAGTTAACATTAAAATATATCGCCACAATCGTCTTTATCGATGGTCGGTAGTTATCTGACGATACATTTTATTTGATTGTCTATTTCATATGCGCTACTACTAAACTGTTCTTCAATGATGTTAGATAACGATTTCTGTGCAGTTAAACCCATCGGTTCGTTTTTCGCATACATGCAATGTGTCGAGTAAAACATTATTTCCAGTTTCGTCTACACTACCGCTATTGTGTTTAGGCGCTTGCTTAGTTGCTATTGACTATCAATTCTTGCCAATCGATTAGTATAATTTATGGTTATGCTGATTGGGTTGATATCAGACTAGTCAGTCTAACATGCCTAATTATGAGGATTGATATTGGAGACTCTGGATGATTACTCTCAGTTCTTTGTGGTATATCGGTGACTATTTGGCAAGGAAACTTACTTACTGTCGGTGGCTATTATTATTTCCCTTCCGTTAGCGAAACGGGTGGATTGAAAAATCAATACTGCGTTTCTTTCGCTCGTTATTATCATAGCATGGAATAGTAGTTGTAGGGTCTGTTTATTTTATTCTATTACTTATCTTACTTTTATTGCATATTTTTAATAACTCATAACATTTGCATATTTTGATACATTTTAATTACTATGTTTGGTTGATAATTAATTGTGAACATACCTTGTAAATAATATAAGTAGTCGATCATTTTTCTAAACCCCCTATACACACATGTACAGGAAAACGAGAAAGATGCCCAGAATGTCTACGTCCGAAATCTTCCTAAGTTCCACTTTAGTAACGAGAATCTCCAATCCTTGTTCAACCAATATGGTCAGGTGACGTCTGTTAAACTTCTTGAAAGCAACGGAACGTGTACAGGTCAGTGAAATTAGTCATAATGTTTACTTTAGCCTTAACCTTTCTCCCAAGGCTAATTGCTAGTAAATAGACGTTTTGTTTGAACGGAAGATACTTCCTGTTACAATTATATGCTGGTATTTAATGTGCTTATTTGACAAGTTTTCCTAGCATAATAGACTCCCTCTAGGGGTTACCCCAAGACAGAAATAATGATAATATGTAAATGAGTTGACTGAACGAATGAGTAAATGGAATGATCCCATCCCAAGTTATGGAGTGTGGTATCCAGTTTATTTACTTTCGCCTTAGCTAACCCCTATTCTGTTCCTCCAATTCCAGGCACTGGTTTCGTTCGCTTCGCTACAGCCGAGCAGGCGCTATTGGCTGTCGAGTCGATGAACCGAGAGAAGAAGTTGATTGGGGATTGTGATCGTCCAGTGACGTGCAAACTGGCTGACAAAACAGATCCCAGGCGAAAGGTGTGTTTACTCAGTCTCTTTTTCACTTTCGCCACTTTCTGTCTCTCAAATTTATGGAAGAAGAAACTTGCATGGTTATTTACACATGTTATCTTGTTCTCTGTTGTTTTTGACTGGCCCTCTTTTAATGGAGAGGGTATCTGGAAAATTTAAAACTGTTCTACCGGGAAAAGACTGGGGAAATAGTGTTTATTACTATTGACTACAAAATGTCCACAAGGACAATTATTCTTAGGTACTATTAACTTTTTCTAGTTGTGATTGATTTAATGGTGAGACTAAACACCTTAAAATATTTAGACAAAGGTTCAAATTTAAGAGATCTATTGGTAACAAATTTTTTTAAATATAATTATTATTTTTTGACTTGCATGTTACTTTGCACCCAATTTTCGTGTTTTGGATGCTCTTTATTAGACTCAGAATTCTTATAATTATCTGCGGTATCGATCAGCAATAGTTGATTGACTTGCAAGTCCTTTTTTAATATTTCTACTTCTCATAAAGAATAGTTAAAAAAATTGTATTTCAAGGGTTTGTCATTCTTTTATTGTATTCTTTTCCTCATTTATTGATTTTCCTTTCGTTAGGTACGCGCATCTCCACCATTGCACATAAGCAATCAGTCGTCAGGACAACCCTCCGTCAATGGTGGCTACCATAGGCGGCAAAATGGCATTGGTGGTGTGAGTCAACAGCACCATCATAACACTGCTCAGCAACAACACGGCCAACAGCAACAAGTGGTCAGGCAGCAGCAGGCCGTGCCAACCGCCCTTTTTGCTGGCCTCCAGAACATGACACTTAGTAGCAATGGCGTAGCTCCACCTCCACAGGCTGCTTCACAACCCACCGCCGCCCACTACCACACTTACACGAGTCCTGCAGGGGCAGGAGGAGCTGCTCATCAACAACAGCCACCGCAGGCACACCCTCAGCCTCTTTTCTACCACGCGCAGCCGGCCCCCGCTGCACCTTACACTGTCTATTCGGCGGCCCAGGCGGCTCCTCCGCATCCCACTGCGCCCTACACCATCTTCCCTTATCCTACACAACAACCTACGGCGACAGCAGCTGCACATCACTATCCAAGTCCTCACCAGTTCTATCATCAGCCGGCCGTGCATGCACAACAGCAGATTTGATAACCAATCAAGTACTTCATTCATTTCGTGATCGATTCTATGTTCTCATGTAAGCGTGCGCGTTTGTGTCTGTCTCCCTTCCCCTCTCGCCAATCATGTCTCATTATTGTGTACATACACGCATCTTATTTGGTTCGGACTGTGTAACACTGACTTCACCCCATCCTGCCCCACGCCACTCTCCTCTTCTCCTCCCGTGTCAAGGCAGCCGCGTTCGTGCGTTCGTACTTACATCAAGACGTGCAATAGCATTTCTGTGAACCCACACCACTACCCAGTACCCAGTCCTCTAGCAGAGAGGGTTCCCACTTGCTCGCTGGCAGAAATCGGGACCCTCTCACATTTCTTCCTACTTCTCATCATGTATTACTTTCTTACGTATGGTATGTACTGTGTATTATGTACGAGAGATTCCAGCCATAACATAGGGCCTCAGGCTCGCGCACACCTATACACAAATTGTCTATTTAATTTCTGTGTAGCGTCGCGCGGTGCTAGCGCTGTTTTCTTATCATTTATTTTTTCCTTCCTTACTTTCTCTCACTCTCACTAATCTGTCTTTGTTGATCTCTTTGAATGATCCTTCCTTATCAAAAGATAGAGTTGCAGCAACAAACATGTGTTCCGATTATCTGCCAGTGAGATTTGTCGTCTTCCGGCAAAGTTAGATTGTCTCTTCCCTCTCCTCTACCTTTTGTTTCATTTTCCTGCCCCCTCCCCCCTATTTGGACCCTCAAGTTACCCTCGTTTGGTTTTTGATAACTCTCTTTTTACAGCCAGTGTGCATGTGCATTATATACTAAACTATACTCTTATTTGCGGAACCAAGAAAGCCCAAGGCGAGACTTTTACAAAGAACAGACGAGACAGTCGTGGTCAGTCATTTATCTCCTTTTTTCTATTTCTCTTTCTCTTACTTTTATACCTCTATTTTTTTCTTTTTTTGCGTCCTTCTCTTCCCTATAACTCCCAGAAAAAATGTGAGCGTTTGTTTAGATTGCTTTTTTAGGGGGGAGTTTGGTAACGTTAAAAATATATACATTTATTATTATTAATTCTACACTTAAGAGATTGCTCTGATTTTTTTATATTTGTGAAATCGTGGCATCCTTTGTGCATTTTTTAGAATACATTTGTATTACTTCATTTGAGTTTTTTGGTCAATTTCTACGACCCAAATTTTGTCAGTTATTATCTTGTCTCACCAGAAAAGGAATGAAAAGATTAAAGGAGGGAGGGTATTCTGTATTTTGTTCGTCGGTAACTTTCTTTTTCGGATTCTTGTAAGCCTGAGTCGCAGTAGTAGTAATTAAACAAGGGGTGTCTTCTAACAACAATTACGTGACTCCTTTATAGACCTAATTTTCTTCCCACTACGGTACACACAAACACATTCAAAACAAGTTTCCTAATTTTGTAAAATTTACTTTTATTATTTTCTATATTACTGTCATGTGTGGATGAATAGTGTGTACATTGTTGCTCACGTTTTTGTGGTAATATGTTGGACGATTACATAGACTTTCTTTAATTGTCGCTCCAAGTATATAGGTGCACACATTTTGGAACCAATACAACTTATGGAATGTAAAAAGAAATCAGAGATTTTCTGTGCCGTTCGCTTTGTAAGTTTCTCGTTATTAACTCATTTATTATCCGATTATAAGGAAATTCCTATTTTTGAGACTGTTCTGTAGCAATGCATCATGCATTTTTGTATTAGATTCTCCTATTGATCATGTAACAATATTTTTCTTTTTCTATAATCTCTTTTGGTTTTGTATTACTAAGTTGTACATCAAAATAATGACTATACAACATCTGTTATTTAACTCTGTAAGCAATATTTATTTTTGGATAAACTATCTCAAATTTATGTTTTTGTAACTTTTTAAATAATATGACTTGTCTTACTTTCCATGATCATGTGTCAAAAGCCATCAATTTGATTGGCGATTATGTGGCGTTAACTAATTAATTCTTCCATGGATATTGTTTCCCTTCACTCTATATCTCTGACTTATCTTCTTCTATGGAACCACAAAAACATCCACGATAGACGCCTCAGTACTCTACACAAGAGTGCATCGTGCAACCAGGACAGTGAAGTATTACAACTGCGACATTCTACATTAAAATCTCTCAATTTGGTGTTAAAATCGCTAAAATGATTTGTAACAGTGGAACGGAATATAACATATAGCGGACCAGTTTTCCGCATGTGAATTTGCTTATTCTCTCTCCTCTCTCTTATTGAGATATCATTTCCTGGCGGTTCAGTATATACTATAGGTGTTAATGGACAGTACGTACTGATGCAGTTTTGTACTTTTATGACAGATAACCACCCCGCCAAGCAACCATTCTAATTCTCTTTTATACCACTCGTACAATAAGGACTTTGTTTTTCAGAATTGTGTCTGAAAATTAGGACTTATACACCATAACTAAATTAAATGGTTAAATTCTACCATAAATAAAGTCTTCATACCCTATCTTTGTCTCTCTTTTTCTCTCTCACTAATCACGGCATCTTTTATGTGTTGATTCAGTCTTGTTAATTTTTGAGTCACTTACCTTCGTTACAGTTTTTGTTAATATATAAACTTTATCTCAGGAAGTTTATTTCTACGCATTTTCCACCAGGTCAACTATTTTGAGGATGATTGTATTACATTCAAACTTGTCTAAGTTTAATTAAAGGAAAATAAGTTATTTTTTATTAATGATATATTTGTGGAAAGCATTTTCATAGGAATTCCTGTTTATACACATTATTATGTAAGTTAACTTTGTGAGGTGGAAATAACTTCTTCTTTTCTGTAACCATTTATTTATCTTCTCTACAGTTTTTCATTACAAATCTTTCAGGGATTGTTTCCTTCCTGAAATCCTGACACAAAAGTTGACATTTCTAAGAATATATTTTGACTCAGTTTATCCAATATTGGATCCATTTTTGTTGTTTCGAAGCGCAACATTCTGGAATATGCGTACCGCGTTCTTTTGGACGAAGTGTACATTGTATAAAACCCTTTTTGTTCGTGTAAAATAAAAAAACAATAAAAAGTCATTTTGTTTTACTTGACGTCTTTTGTTTGGGTTGATTTTTGGGAGTCGATAAATTGAGATATTAACTTGTTCGTCGACTTAATTCTATCTTTGTTTTCAAATTCATTCTTATGCAATTAAATGTAGAAAGTTTAAAAATAATGTAATAATACAACAAAATAAATTAGTAATGATTTTTTTGAAATGCAGTTCTAATAATAAGTTTGTACATTCAACGAAGATGCACAAAACCACTCACTTATTTTAATATCGTGTAAGATGTATTGCTAAAGTAATTTGACTTGTAACGTTCTTATATAAGCATTTTAATATATGACTTCACATCTGCCGATAGGAAGTTTTGGGCATTTCAGTTAGAGTGAATTAAATAATAGAATTTGCTATAATATCTGAAATGGGCTATATATACTTGTTCTTCCTCTGAGGAATTTTCTTTGCACATATTCGGAATTTTTTTCGAAATTATTCCGAAATTTTGCGTACAGATTTTTTTATTTGATTTAAAATTGATGTTCCAAAATGAGTTTGACGAGGGAAATTTATTACAAAATTTTGCACAAGCCTTGGCTACATCTAACAACATTTATTATATAACATTTTGCACGATTTTGTATGATTAATTGAATTTGGTGTATTACTTTAATAATATATAGGTACCGTAGACCGTGTGGAGTATAGATACATATTTAGCATGTATCTTTACTGTATGCCATGGACAATGTTACAGAAAGTGATATTTTACTAATTGTAAGGTGTACTTTAAAACTGATTGACTTATAATTTATATGAAAGCTTCAACAGAAATTAAAATATTGCAGATAAGTTTTAGGTCAAGTCGTTGTAAAAGATTAATTATATATTATAAACAGAAAATTAAGCTTAGTAGAGAAGTATATACACATGCTATTATCAATATTTGTTGTTGAAATATACTAGGAGCATAAATTGTAACTAAGTTTAATGGATAAACTTATCGATCGTGCACTCGAGTACGTTCTAAAATTATACTATATTCGAAATGATCATGCTTATGTAAATATTTACATAGTTACTTGTGTACAATTATGGGACTAGCTTTAGACAACTATTAAATATAATATACAACTTTATTATAATTTTTAATATTACAGAATAATACATTTTAGGATCTTGCTATTTTAATTAGAGAATATGAAAGAATTTCGTTCTGTGCAAAGTTTCGGAGATGTGTAAAAAAACGCGCTTATAGGTTACTTGTTATCTATTTATTATACTATTACCCATGCCAAAATATTACATTATTGTATTCTACATAATATTAACCATTGAATAATTACAATTTTAACAACAAGAATAACTATTGATCTCATTGTAATTACTCCAGCATGAATAAAAAATGAATCATTTAAAACATTAGTCCATATATGTATATACACATAATAACAGTATAACCAGTTATTTAAGACTTGATAAGAAATTCACCTGATTCTCATTTTGAAAATTTCGTTCAGGCTACACTGCGACTGCAATAACCTATAATTATGCAAATATTCCGTTTACTTCATTTAAACAAATCGTATTACATATATTGTCAATATTAAAAGGGGAAATTAAACACTGACATTCAAGATGAATTTGTTAAAACGCTACAAAATTTAAAATTTAACCCATACACCTAAAAATATATCTGTATAATTTACCTTGCCTGAAGATGTGTATCGGCGAAAACGTTAACACTAATATCAATGTTTTAGTGGTTACCACGATTTTTTAATATCGAAATAATACTTTAAATATACAGTTTAAAGTTTACAATGTCGGCACATATCATAACTCAATTATAGATAAAAAGAAATCCCCGCATTATCTACAATCAACGGCTAAATAATTAATTTTGAGTATAGCGAAGTAGACTAAATTTGTTATTACTTTAGTTTGATGCATATAAAAATTATGTTTTTAAAAGAGCTACACTATATTTGCACACTTGTATTTAAGCAAAATCATTGTAATTCATTCTATGTTAATGTTTAGAATAATATAATTTGAAAAATATCGATAAACACAACTTCATTGGAAATTTAAAAAATGGATCGATATTTATGTACGCATATGTACCGTGTCACCAAAATAGTGTAATAAAAGAAAGAAAAAATTTATTGGCTGAAAGGAAAGTTTCTATTTCAAATATTCCCGTGTTAATTCATTTTAATAACTAACTGTTGTCTACTAAACTATTTTTATCGAAATTACAGTTTAATTCCTATTTGCTATTTTTTATCAAATTACGAACCTGTCATGTTTTTTATTATATTTTTAAATGTCACGCACCCTATTACCTAACATATACCTATATATATATTTTATATAATTTTGCTCTATTTATACTGAGTAGATGTATAGTTGAATGCATTACTTTAGATTAATTGAATAAACGAATATTACCAAAAAGATACTTATAATCAGTAAAAAACACATTTTTCCAGCACGTCACGCTATAATTATCCAAGTAATATTGACAGCCATTTTCATATTTTAATTAATTACATAATGTAGGCCTATGACTTGTGTATGGAATAGTAGCTATTTTATATCGATTGCTACACAGATAATTAAAATATATTACGATCTAACAGGGATCTAATGGCTCGCGTTACGCTTATATTGCAACATGTGCACTTATATGATTATATAATTTCGTGTTTTCTGCTTTGCAATATATGAATTGAAATGGAATGGAATGGTATATCACACATATTTTGTATAGGACTCTTTTTTTGCAATATAATATTAATTCATTGAAAATTACATGAGCTATAATTCAAGCACGTCACGGTAAAAAATATTTCATGTGTCTTTACCGCATCGCCGAGACAAGTTCAAAGTGGTGTAAATGCTTTTTAGTTACCTTTTAGGAGAGCCTAAAAACTGATTTTAAAATTAAATAACCATTATATTTTCATATCATAATTACTCAATGACAGTAAAAGCAAACTTGAATTGTACTTTCGATTTTAGATGCTTTATTTGTGAAATTTAGATTCTTTCGATTCTTAAAGACACTGTACGTTTCCAAACTGCAGGTTTAAGTTACTTTGGACATATGGAGTGTATCTTGTTAATGTAAAAAAAAACAAGAAGTCTACGGTCTATTATAGTTAAAGATCTTAGATAAAAAGAATAACAGTATATATGAAGATTTCGTAATATAATTTAGTCGCAGTAAAAGGGTAATCATAATAAAATGAGTTCAACCCCTTTTTTTAGAAAGTGATTGTAATTAACCCCAAAATTTGACATTATTTGACCATGAGAACTCCTTCCTCCTTTCTTAGAAATTCTGATGCCTGACAGTCTAATTAATTATTTTCGTATGTTGACCAATACCATAGCGATCATTCGTTGAGGACTGAACCACTTACATAATTAATTTCCTTACTCTAATAAATATATACAGTTTGTATATATGATTGTGAATGAATTCTATAGCGACGTGAATGAGGCAGTGACGGTGAAGTACATGGCAAAGGGTTTTGGGGAGCTTATGTTTTCCTATGTTTGCTCAACAGAATAAAAATATTCAACCGATCTAAGATGAATTGCAAATTAGACCTAGTTTCAAAGATCTGGTTCATAAGCGAAATCTAGATAAAGTTACCGACAGAGGACCTATAGCTTTTTCGAAGGATAACATTGATGCACAAAAATTGTTATTTGGACACGTTAGTTTTTGTTAAACTTGTAATGTACATATTCAAATTTTAAATTTCACAAAGTATTTGTTTATTTCCATATGTTAAAGAAAACAAACACGTTTTGAAATATTTTTTGATGTACTTATATGCCTGTATTATTATATTTGTTTAGAATGTGGCTAATTTTATAATTGACATGCACAGTTGCAAATATAGATATTTGGTGGTATGATTATAAAATGTATAAATCTATCTTTATTTAATGGCAAAGTAATCTAAATTTTTTTAAAACAGTATTTACATTTTATTTAAAAGTGTGAAAACTTGTGTAAAGTCGGTTTATCTTTTGTAAAAGCGTACGTCAAGTACTGTTATAAGTAAACGATTGTATCATAACATATGTTTTAGTACACTTGTCTTGTCTTGTCATTTAAATTATATTAAAAAAAAAATTTTAAAGTTAGAGATTTAAAAATAAATAGTACGTTATTTTAGAATATACATAATGGTCAATATATTTTATTTAAGATTTTACAAAGAGCACATTAATGTCTTAAGATATTAATAAATTTATTTATTCCATTAATTTATAAAAATAGTCTCAATTAACTAAACAAGTAAACAAGCAAAAAATGTGGGGGGTCAGCTATTAATTATCATTCTGAAAATATTTGAAATATCAACTAATTATCAAAAATTGGTAGTCTGTATTATTTTTATTAATTATATTAATATAATTAATTTAATAGAATTTAAAATAAACAAATAAACATTTAATTAATGTAAATTATATAAATTAATTATATTCATTAATTATACAAAAAAAGTGTATATTAAACTATACATTTTTTTATTTATTTAATGTGTCAATTTTAACATTTAGGTCCATTGCAATACACAAACACCCCCTGCACACCTTTGCAATATTGCGGTTAAAGAATTCCCTAATTAACATTTAGCGATTAATTTATTAATTAGTCTATATTCTATTTGATAAAGCAGACTGTGAATTTATAAATAATTTTATAGTAAGAAATGAACTATTACATATTAAGTAACTACTAAAAGTAATCAATGGTAAACCTGCCTTCATAATTTTAAATGTGGTGTACATCATCTGTAGCTCGGTACAGAATACTGATAAATTGTAACAGACGTACACTATTGAACAGAGAATGCACGATCGATTATTGTGAAATTTAAATTGTGCGCTATTCAACTGACAATTCATGACACTCGCAGAAGTGACATTATGAAACAATACATATATAAGTAATTCTTGTGCATTAATGAACTGCGGTTATGATAACACTGGAAATCTAATAACGAGAAATAAAATGCAAATATATTTGCGACATGTTTACGAGATCAAGTAAGCTCAATCCCATAATAAGATACGACAATAGTTCAATGCATATATATGTATATATTCTGAAACCACAAAAATATGGATTAGAAAAATTAAATTTCAGTATATTTGTAATAAAATAACTATAATCGGCATTTACATAATAAAGCGGCTTAAAAAAGTAACAATCTGAGAACATAATATGTTTTATGTACAAAGTGAATCATGATCTGCAATTCCTCCTTTTGTGAATGGGTTTGTTAATTTATTTAGCATGATTACAGGCATTTTAATAGATTTTGAAATATAATTCAGATGACTAAGTTGTATTGGTAGCACAACAATTAATAATTACATGTTAATTAGGGTTAGATACTTTAATACTTGTGGGATTAGTTTTGTAGAGAATTTCATCTATCGTGGTGAATACGTTTCCATTAAGAAGATGCATAAGTTTCTTTATTTGCAATTTGTAAACTTATAGCCGGTAAAATAATAAAATAAAACATTTTGAATAAATATTCGTATTAATTGATTTTATGATATAAATATATATAGTTAAAAATATGTTTTAAGCGTGTAGGACTTTGTATCCCAAATATGTGTATCAATATTAATTAAACCTTTAAAAGTTTAGAGTAAAGGTAAATTGATTAAGAAATGTGTTCATGATATGTTTCTGATCTTTATTATGTACAATTTTTGGCTAAATTACTTCCATGAATCGAAAAATTGAACCTGAAAGGTATGAAAAAATATATTAAATATTTTTACTACTGACAAATAGTATAAATCGTATTTTGTGTATATTTACCCAGGATATGCATTGCTTGATGCAGATGTCGTATTATTGATATTTGGGTGATGTTGAGTTGTATTTACTTGAACATACTGCCATTTATTTCCGCTCCTATTTCGATCAACTAAATAAAATAATAATGCAAAAACAATTTGCTTTAGGATAATATTAATTAAAAGATGTTATATTTAAATTATATAAGTATTATTTCAGCTTTCAATGCGTGTATATATATATAGATTAAAAAAGCACCATTTGAAACATTCATTTTAATTATTTCAATTTAAGTAATCTTCGTTTTAAACATACTATATTATTGCCCTTAGTTTGACTGATAATAAATCTAAGCCATAATTAGACGGAGGTACCAATAAACTATAATATTAATCAATTTGAAAGTAAACATAATAAAAATACCCATGTACAATTGATTTAGTGTAAGTATTGTGATCGATAACCTTTTATAATAACTTTAATGAAATAAAGTTGAATGTAGTTTAATGAATTAAATTTAATAAAAGTTTATTAAAAAATGATTAAAATTTTATTGCATAAAATTTAATTAAATAAAGTTTAAAAAAATAATAATCATATATTCATTCAAATAAAGAGCAGTAAGTAGAATGGAGGCGACACACACACGTGATAACTTTTTCTATTTTGAAACTAAGGCGGGAAATATTAATGACGAACAGGTTTTTAATTCATTTAAAACTGTGCTAATATCTGCCATCCAGTTTTAGATGTATATGGACATCAAGTTATTAAATTAAATGAGTTAGTAAGATAAAGATGTAACATTTATCAAAGTTGTAATTGCGAAATTTTTGAAGTTGTAATAATTGAAGCTAATGAAACATGATTTGACATACGCATATTTCTGATGTACTATACTCAAATACGTTTAAATATACTACCTAGACAAGACACGCGCCGAAATATCTGTAATTTCGGTTTCGAATCGATTTTTTGTTTGG
>JAYRBW010106446.1:0-18798 GCA_036023295.1 Invenusta paracnida
CATTCTGGTTTGAGAAAGTAGGTACAGAGTAGCAGTCCGGCCTTTACTAACTTAAGGCAACACAAGTAAGCAAAATTAAGGTGTGTAATGATGAGATGTTGATGGCGGAGTGCAGTCTGAGACTGATTAATTTTCAGTGACGGGTCAATGTTTTGTCGATTGACGAATGACGGGGAAGAGTAATGCTGCGTCTACATCATACGATTTTCATTTCGATTCGATATCGAATGGGTGTCTACATTATCAGAAATTTGACACAATAGGAATTTCATTGAATTATGTAGTGAAAAGGAATGTCTGTAGAACGTAAAAAGTTCATTACCTATATCGATTCGATAAAACTGATTCAATTTTCAGAAATCGAAAGTCGAATCCAGAAAGAAATCGAATACGTGTAGATGCCCCAATTAAGGGTGGGAGAGTGCAAGGAGCCAGATACGATTAGAACAATATCCAGATCAGTGTTCAGGGAGGTGGTGGCTCCGTTTATATCTGGGGGGCAATATGGAAAGGTGGCCGCAGTCCACCTGTAATACTCCATTAACACGTGAACGGAGAACGTTACATTCAGAAACTCACAGCATTTTGCTACCCAGGATGGTTTACTGAACAACTTCATCTTTCAAAATGATAACGCTCCTGCACATAGGTCTAATGTGATTACTCAGTTCCATCTCCAGTGGAGTACATGTCTAATTCCATGGCATTCGCAGATCTACTGACCTGAATCCTATATAGAACATGTGTAAGAATATATTGGACGCGCAATTAACGAGCAAGACCCTGTACTTAATTTGGTAGACTTGGGTAACAGAGTGGTGACATAGTGAAACAAAACTTCTCAGGACTTTCTCGATTCCCTGGCGTCTGAATTCGATTCTATAATCGGTTCTTCAATTGGTATTAGGGAGCCAACTATTTCAAGTTGTCTCCAAGGTATAACACTAAGTGTCTTTGGTTTAAATAAGCGATATGAAGTAAACTAAATAAAGGTTCGCAATCAGTAAGAAAATTATAATAATATATGGATGTCTAAGTGGGATGAACCCACTGCCCTGGGGGAATTATTAATTGGAGGACTATAGTGTTAACCCATCGCGCGTCACAGAAGTAAGATATTCATTAAATAATATTATTAATATGGAAATAATATAATATATACAATATTATTATTATTAATAAAGAAAGTTTGTTTTACGATTATATACGGCCGCATACATATCTAATTTAATTTTAAATTTACGCTTTCACAATCGTTTTGATCGCTTTCAATAATGGTGCTTTGTTAAAGTGACGCTTAATGGTAAATCTGAGGTTGTTGTAGCTAAGTCGACTGATTTATATGCTTTTGTAAATGATGGTAAGTATATTGTTTATTTTGAAATATTTAAATTATTATTAAATTAATATCTAAAAATATTGTATTCATTTAATTTTAATAGCCTTTCAAATAAAATATTTGTAGTTTACAACAGAATAATAGTCAATAAATAGCTAGTTACCTAATTCACCTAGTCATTAACTATTAAATATAATTTATCACCATTGCAATCTTTCTGCAAACCAGTGACAGTGTATTTAATTGCTTACCATTTCACAAAAACAAACATTTTGAATTATCTTGATGCCTCATTTTCATATCAATTTTATAACAATACATAAAAACACTATCTATGACTTAGGACAGGTACTAATGCAGATAATATTTTTAAATTGTCAAGAATCCTTTTCAGTCTGAAATAAAATTGATATAAAAACCACAGCTTGTGTTTATTTGGCTTTCATTTTTGCAATGCTGTCCATTAAGTTCTACTCAATCAAATTTTATTATTTAAATTGCTATATGTCACAATTAAACAGTTTAATTATAAGATTAAGGATTATCAATAAAAATGATAAAATCATACAGAAATCCTGATTTTTCAATTATTGGATTTTTGGAAATTCAATGAAAGTTCAAATTTTAAGTACCTGGCAGATGCAGGAACTATTATTGCTATATACCATTAGAATCAGTATAACATTTTAATAATACTAGTTTATGAAACTACATTTACAACTTAATAAATATTGGAAGAAATATTTAAGAATATTAATACTTTCTTAAATTGTTTACTATTGTATTACCATGTCTCACGTATTGCATAATTTCTATATATGTTTTTAAATATTTTATTTTTATTATTACGTAACCTACTTTTCTACTCACTCGTACTTCTATTATCCTATTTTAGAAAGTTTTACATTATAATTATGCAATAGGTAACTGTTTGTATATAGTTGCATTTATTTAAATGTTATTGCACTCTCCCGATAACGGTGCCGCCTTACAAAATATGAATTATAGTTACACCACTTTCTGCCTACTACTCTGTTAAAAATTATTTTTACGAGGGGCTTAAGGGTGTTTCAGACTTATCTTAGGAAAAACCATTTAAAGGTGTTTATAAAAAACCATTTGTAAAAACGTTTAGTGTTTTTTATTACAAACCCTTAAAAGGTCTTTATACAAAGCTATTTTAAGAAACCTTTATAAATTTAGGGTTTACTAAAAAAGTTTGGTATTAAAAATGATCATCAATAATATAAATATCAATGGATTATATATATATTTCATAACATCGATTTCTACTAATTAAAATAAAGGTAATGACTCCCGCTCACTCAGTCATAATTATTATGGCATTCTGAATAATCACAGACACAGTGGTTGGTTGACTGTCTGAGCGGGAGTCATTACATGTAGTCAACGTTTGAACAAATGTCACAATTTAAACTATTTGTAATAATTATTAACAGTTACATTATTGACATTCCGAATAACCACAGTGGTTGGTTGACTGTCTTTATTCTTAGGTATTTTTGTAAAACATTCATCAATTTCACAATTTGTCCACTCTGGCCAATCAGTCAAATCAGACAATTCATCACCGGCTGAAGTTGTTGAATTAGATGGTTTATTATTGCCGGAATTATAGCAACAGCCGATGGTCGTGGACAAGTGATCACTCATTTCTGATTTTCGTTCTTCTCCTACGCGTTTATAAATCCCAAGGGCACTGAAACTCTCCCCCAAAATAGTGCAGGAAGACACCCGAACACTATGATTGGTATAGTTATCACTCAGTCCCAATAAAGTATACTTAATACTGATTTTTGATATAAATTTTGATAGAGAATTCTTGCCCATGGGTCTATTTGTATACCACGTGGATTCATCTTCCAAGAACTGTGGTTTGAGAGTTTGCCACAAACGATCACTTATATTGCTTAACTTCGACACATAAAGTTTAAAAAGATTAATAGGGCATTTATCACCTCCAGTTGCATATATCTTACCCCCAATACTATGTTCTGAGTCGTCTTCACGGTGATTTTTTATAAATTCGTCCTTTGATTTTCTCAAATATTTTCTTCCGTCAGTCTCAGTGGTATGCTCAATAGCAAAATCAGATTTTTTCATCATGACAGAATTTTCATTTCCTCGACGACAAAAGAAAAGTGGAATACAAAACCACGCCAAATATTGAAGTTGAACAGGTGTATTAGACACCAGACTGTTAGTTATAGATTTTAAATCATTCGGCTTTATTGGAGGGAAATGTTTTACAAATCCCATGCCATCCTTTTTAATTTGTTTTAGAACACACAAATACATATCAGAGCTTTTTTTGAATTCGGACCCTTTTACAGTGTCAATGGATTTGGAGATATTTTGAAAATGGCGTTTTAAACCATATCTTATCCCATTTAGGGTTGAGCGCTTGATATTTTTTATTGACGCATAAAAAAGTGCAAGGACATCATCCAATTCATGTAAATTTTCTATTGATGTTAATATTCTTGGATCTGAGTTACTTTTAATAAAGTATTCGTGAAACATCTTAACAGCATATTTTGTTTGCTTCTCTGTTGACTATGTGAATTTATTTTCTTTCGATTTTGATAAATCTTTTTCAGATGGTAAAATAATCTGTCTGCTTGTTGAATTCATATTGAAAACTGCAAAGTTTGAACAAATTCAAAAATGTCAATAAATGTTTCAACAAATTCAAAATATCAATAGATAGTTATAGAATATTATTATACGATAGACTTTCGATGGTCATGATTTTTTGACAACGAAATTAATCCATAGATCCCGAAGCCGTAAACAGTATAATAATCTTAACCGGTTAAGTTTATTATGGATTAAATTTGACGAAAATCAGTCGACAATAAAAAGGTTCACACCTATCAGTCGCGACGCCCTCGAGATTGGCCGATACTCAAAATCAACTCAACAAATGGATAAAGCAACGGGCAAACTGTTCTCTGATTGCTTGCCTTGTTATTATTATTTAATAATAGTATTAGAGAATATTATTCTTCAATGTTAATTCGGTTAGTTCGGCTTGGGTTGAATAATTTAAATTACGGTCAGTAAAAAATCATTCTAACCTCAATATCATTGAAGAATAGTATAATCTTTTTTGTCCTGTTTTTAGTGTACACATGAAACATTAACTAGGTATACTTACATATAATAAGTAGCGTGGATACTGTAATTACACTCAAACTACATAAAATGAAAATTATAACTTTTATTTTAAAATGAATAGATAATTAATTAATAAGAAAAAGTAGCTATACTATCAAAAAATAGAATTATAGTTTTTAATTCATTGTTCTATAAATATTTCAAATTACTTACAACTTTCCATAATTCTGAAGAGATGGTAAATATTACTTTTACAAAATTGGACTAGAAATGTTCGCGTATTTCACTTAATAATGAAATTTGTTAAGTGCATAGAAATTTCAAATATTAAAATTAAGCTCAATCGCTTTATTTAAGAACGACTCTCTTTCTATGAAATTGTCAGTATGACTCACAGTAAGTTGATGGCCATTGAACGCGTCCTCGCCAGGCTGACCATCACGTCCGTTCTCTCCTGGATTTCCTGGGCGTCCATCCTCCCCATCACTTCCGGCTGTAGGGGAGAGATACGAATAATTAGCTTATTCAAACGGATTGTTTAGTTGATGGGATTCAACTACTGTTGTGAAAACTATGTTTAATTACTATATACTGGGTACAGTAGTATAAAGAAGACAAAAAACTACATAACCAACAGTTATTATACATTGGAAATACGTTTATAAAATCATTGCAGTCATAATAATATAAAAATTAAAGAATTGATGATAAAATTATAATTACCATAAAGCATACTCATACAAAATATTTAAAAATATGTATTTAATCATTAAAAGTAAACGTTTTGAGTTGCAATTTTAAGGCTATACGACAAACAACAAAAGCGATTTAATTTTAAAGTACAAAGGAAAAATAAATCTATAAAATTGATATAATATGCCTTTGATACAGAACCTTCAGTTTGAATAATAATTATGAAATGCACATTACGTCTATTTCACTTAGAAAACTTATAATCCTGCTTTGTCAACGTCAATATAAAATAAGATAAGATCTTGACTATCTTAAACATAGTTAATACAAATGAATGGATAGATCTGACTTTTCAAGCGTGACCAATTGATATAAGCGGAGAAAAATATAAATTTCAAATTCCGGGCGCGTATTGGTACGACCCACCCCATCAAGGACTTAAGATCTAACCATAAACAATCTAGCGCACCACAGAAATCTATGTACCGGTCTCTGAGTTGGAAAGAGAAACTGTCAGAATGGCACTGTGATAAATAATAATAATAATACAAACTACCTCACGAACGATATCATAGAACTCGATAGTCGAGCAAGCAACTCCTCTTTGGCTCCGAAAGTCTGATGAGAGACGAGAAAAATGTGCGCGCACGAGCGGCGTCTGTTGTGTTTCAGTCCAATCGATCCCGGTTATAATTTTCGGCTTCATCTAATCACCAAGAGAGAGAGAGAGAGACAGAGAGAGAGAGAGAGAGAGCGAGAGAGGAAGAGTGAGAGACGAACAGAGAAGACGGATAGATCCTTCAGGCTGATGAAGATCGAAGGAAGGAAGCAAGGAAGACGAAAATTCGAGTTAGGAAAAGAGACACTTGGATGCAACCTTCCTGCCCTCTTTTCTCTCTCCCATTCAAAATTTGTGTCGTCTTCATTCGGCACGATTTAAACTTCTCGCTGCACCCTTTCTTGTCCTCCCTGGCAGTGACTTGGCCCGACTTCAGTCGAATGACGATGATGCTACTATTGTCAGTTGACCCTCCCCTTCCCCCTTTTTTTCTGTGTCCTGAAACTCCACCACTCAAGCTAGTGAGACAAGGAGGGGGAAAATAGTAATTTCGAAGAGCGAATCTCTGGGCCAAATTAATTAGTCATATTATATAGTGTGTGCTCCAAGGGTCTGTGTTACTTATCAAATAATATAATTTATAGATTTGTATAATGTGGTTATTTACATACCTTTATTAGCTATAGGCGCACATCATACACCTTTAATATTTGTATTGCGTCAGTATTTATATTAAAGTGAGATCGATAATTTAGATTAATAAATAATTCATAACGCGCTATAATCTCGCATGCAGTTCAAGTTAAGCAAAAGTCATCAATATTATTTAACGGAATGTTTATTAAAAAAAATACGCATCTATTAGTTTTAAAGTTGATCCAAAACAATATAAGTATGGGAATATTATCTCGTACAAATATTTCAGTTACAATTAGTTTAAGTAGGTACTCTTTGGAATACGTCCTCTAAGCATCAAAGATAACACACCCCATACGGAAATGTAATAAAGTCAATAAAAGCCCGACTTCAAACAAATGCAAATGCATAGCCATAACCTAATCATTTATTACATGACTTGCTATCCTAATTGTATTCCCTATCAAATTAACACTAAAAGTAACATCCACAAATTGCTGTACATTTTTCTGCAAGCTGAAATGCCTGAAAATGGAGAAACACCAAGGCAAGGGCCAGTTGTGACCTAGTAAAGAGACGAAAAAAAAGATAAAAACAAGAAATGTAAAAGAGAATTGGGTAATATACTCCAACAAGTTGCTAACCTTTAAAAATGAAAGTAGGAACACGAATACAGTATAAGTCTAAAAGAAGATATAAGGTAAAAACGCGTAAAAGTTTAGAAAAAATAATTTCCTGAACATTTAACTTTTATGTCAGCCAGGGATTTTAACAAACAATGTATTAACGAGAAATATGTGCGTATACAATTAAAATTAATTCGTAAGACTAAAATATATAACTACATAAACAGTATAAAATAGTATGCTTATGTAGAATATAACCAACATAGTAAATTATTGTTTAATGTACGTGGACTTATTTAAAAATAATAAGTTGCATAAAGCTTATGATATATTATGTAGATTCACTACAAAATTATATAATTATAGTGCATTATTAGTACACGTATAACCGACAATCTCTGGATTGCATATATGTATACGACAAACTAAGTCCAAAAGATTATCTTTATCTGGCCAACTGAATTACACTGTAGCGGCATGCTACATCAAGGCAAAAATTAAACCGTGAAACGGACAAAAACTAGTGATTACATCTGTCAATCAGTCAAACGAAAGATCGGTATTTCCAATGCGGCCGGTTTATGCTAACAAGGTCGCTACTGTTTGGTCACTCAAGGGGGTTAATGGCAAGCGCGTCAGTCAACTTATAATTAAATCAATAAGGTATCGATTCAATTAGGATTGCAGTTCGACCATTGTATAGTATCATAATACATATACCGTTACGCGTAAAGATTTGTACTATTAATTATAAAGGTTTCTAAATAGTAGTGGGAAGTAATTAAGATTTTTTTTAAATAATAAATAACAAGAAAATGAACAAACATACAACCAAATGTTAGAAATAAACTTAATTAATTAAGTTTAAAAAACAAGATCAATACAGGTTATTTCTCTAAGTTATACATAATATACAAATTTATTTACATTTATGTCTCTAACCCATCACAAATATTAAAAAAATACACACACAAAAGTTATATTATAATATGTTTATATGTAACAATATATCTACACATATAAAAATTCATGTATAATATACGGCAACTGATAATTTGTACATATATCTCATTATTATATAATGAACATGTTCATCGAAATTTGATACACAATATAAAATTTCCATTAAACCGCTTGATTTGACACAATTATTACCCATACATTTGTATATACCTTAAAATTTAATACCGATACACCATCCAAAAATAATAGTACTATAATATATTTGAATATGTTATCATTAGTTATCATCACTAAATTATCATTGGAGTTAATAGTATACAGGTCCCAAAATAAAGCATGATGTAATTCATAATATCTTTACTTTAAAAAAAATTAAACATGATTTAAAATGTTTTAAAAAATCCAACCAAATCTACACAGCATATTACTTCATGATATCAACATAATAGCTAAATGAATATTTGTGATATTGATCCATTGCAATCAACTATTAATGGCATAATTCGTCAGAATGGCAGAATAATTGGAGGGCAAACAATCAAATCCTTCAGATAAATGACAGTATTTAAAGCTTCAAAGCAGCATAGAAACAATAAATAATATCTTATTTTAGACGGACTAAATTTGTTATTTCATACATACGAGTATTACTATTATAATCTACGCAACTAAAATTATACACAATTATCTGGGTTGATAGAAACGGCTGACCTTTTACTGATAAAAGGAATAATTATTTGGCGGATAATGATTGCATTAACACATTATAATATAATATAGTTATTTACATGGTACATACAAAGGCGTGTAATAAGTGTAATGTTCCAATGATAATATTCAAATTATTATGAGTAATAGGGATATTTGAAGGCAACTATTTATTTATATCCCCTTTTATGACACACCCGGCTATGATCCCGCGCTGATGACATATCCAACACCAAAATAATTCTCTTGTCCACATTACAAGAATCTATTCGACGAATAACACGGTTATTGCTCATGTGATCTAAATATAACCACTCTATTTCTTACAAGGGGAAACGTATGAGTCATTAAGATTTCAAATTTTAATGAATATGAATTCTTCATCTTGTTAATAGGAAAACAAGGACTAACACTTATTTATTGCTAATGTAACTGCTATGGAAATTATACTTCTTCATAAGTAAACATCGAATTGTTTCTATAAGGGTACGAGTAATATGGTTCTTCATATTTTAATTTTTAAAACAATAAAAAAACCCAAAACGTAAAATAAGATTACAAATAAATCACAAAAGTTACTCAAATAATAATGCCTTTAGGCTTTTTAAAATGTCTAACATTATTCCTTAAAAATTACTAAATTGTTATTCAGTAAAATGATATCTTATATTAATCTAGATTTGGAGATAAACCACATGGAACATTCAAAACTATACACGGCAATGTGTATTATTTGCGCATAACATAAATCTATCTTTATAGTAGATTCTCATCAAGTTAGTCACAGTTTGAAAGAGACGACTAATATGAAACTATATTTTAAAATTTTAACATTACAATTTTAAATCTTTGTTTACTCTATCATTGTTATGCATTTGATATCAAATCATATTATAGTCTCTTTACTGCCTCAAAGTACAAAAAACAAAACTGTCGGAGTTCAAAAAAACTGTCAAAGTACAGAAAAACTTAATTAACGGTTGGATTATGAAATAAGCACCAATTTCGAAGCAAAACATTACACATCGGGAACTGAGAGCCATATGTGTGATTGTTTTCTACTATATTTATTTGCTTATTTTACTATCCATATACTCGTAATTATATTTCAAAATTTATTATTATAGATATTATAAAACATAAATAATATGAAAAGAGTATTATTTCTAAATAGCATAAAAAATAAAACAATAATTTTCAACATTCAAATTAACTATCTATTCTTATAACACATGTTATCTAAAACGTTAAACATTTCTATAACATATTATAATAATAGTCATTACCTACAACAAGAATGATAAAACTTAAAATTACGTAATTTCCGTGCTTCCCACTAGTATCCTATTATATAACGAATCACACCACCCACGTACATGAAACGCAAGTGAGACATAGAGTTAAAAATAGATTTTTTAAATGATGCATTTAGCTGTAATCCTTAGAATAGAATTGCATACATCTGTGTAACACCAATAACAATACGCACTATCAATTTTGACGAAAACATAACGCATCTCGTTTTTTACATAATATATAGATAAAGATGAGTCATTTGGGCATATCCCTTAAATAATATGTGCCCTGATATCCAGTAAATAAAAAACAATAGACAGTTATTTCTATCTCTCGATTATATATCGATATTCTTTGAAACAGCAAGAGACTTACGACCACTGCCTGGCTTGCCGTTGAATCCGTGAGCGCCATTTCTCCCACATACACCAGTATCGCCATCTCTTCCATCAGCTCCATTAGCATCGAGAAGGATTCCCACAAGCTAAGAGGAAGAAAAATATCACTGCAAAAATTCACTTCCTATCTTTAAGACATAATAATTAAAAGTATGTTCAAAATATGGATACACTGAGCATAAGTACGAATTATTACATAGGATTTTTATAAGTAAATGAAATAACAACAATTAAATCAATACATTGAATAGTTGATGCTAATGACTTCTTCATTATCAAAAGTATAGTTATAGAATAATCAATATCGACAGTACTTTGTGTGAGAGTTTGATGTTACAGTACCTATGGGATATAATATAAAGACCGTTCATGCATGAATCATACATGCAATTATAAACTACCTAGATATCAAATGATTTAATACGAAACATTTTTTAGCAGAACGTACTAAATATTATTTTGAGTTATTGTATTTTAATTATATTTTTCTTAATGCTTAATTTCTTTCAAACTATAATGAACGACTAACCAATTCTGGGCGATAAGGCATCTGCAATTTAAAAATGTTCAATTCCGAATGGGTTCATTAACCACTCAATCCGTGTTCGAGTAAATAAAATTAATTACTCGTATGTATGGCAAGTCAGTTATAGTAATATTTACTTTAAGATTAAATATTATTATAAGTTAAAAACCATTAATCAATTCAGTCCGTAGTCAAAACAGAAGACAACTGTAAGCAAGATCGAAAGTTTGTACTGACAGTCTAATGTACAATAGAATATACTATCAACTTAGGATTTCCTATTTGTGCAATATTCTTACAATAGGCCTTTAATAATGAAAATAATAATTACTTTTATGTTTACATATTCTAATATAATAAAATACAAATCTTGTAATGTAATTATTACACCGCTTTTGCTACGAATATAATCAATTTCTTGCCGCTTTTTCGTGAGAATAATATTATCTATTAGTTGTAAAACGAATATTAAATGTCAACTTTTAGTATGCATAATTTTTAAACGCTAATATGACTCTGTAACTAGACAACCAATTTCTTTGAAATTTACACAGCATTAAAATCTCATTCTAAACCTGTTGGTTCACTAAACTTGAATTTCGTCCAATTTTTCGTTTGAAATATTTAGGCAATATTAAAACAATTGAACAAGTGGGGAAAATGAAAAGCTCGCATAGCTTAAAATAATTAATTTTAACTTCCTTAATTACATGTTGCTGAATACAATTGCTTTCATTGTTATGCATATTTGTATTGAAAATATTTTATTTTATCTATGTATACATATCATTTGCCAAGTGACTGTACATTAATCTAAAGGCAAATTACAAAACAGTAGTCCACAAAGATATTTCACGAAAATAGACCAAAATGTTGTCTAATACTATAAAAGAATATTACTTTTAAAATAGTGTTAATTAACATTAACATTGTGTTGATTTTATTAGACTTATTCATCTATCAATTACATTAATAATACATTATCATTAAATGATACATTTTAAATTTACAAATCAAGAAGAAATGATGTCTATTTAAAAATGCTACAATCCGCCACCTTTAAGTTTAGAAAATAATGGCCATAGGTCCTAAAACACAGGAATTGCTTAATTTTTAATAATAATAATATTACCAGTGTGAGCTCTTTGAAAAAAGTAATTTAATAATAAAGATAAATTTTCTTAATGATTCAAAATTTAAAAAAATATATAATAACCTGACAATACGCACTTTTGACTCAGCAACTTTAGCCTGATAATCAGCAGTTGTAGGATCCCAACGACACTCCAATGGTGGATCGTACATCTCCTCAATAGGTGTATTCTTGAAGATCTGAAAGATTGATAAATCATTCTGCTTTATAAAAAATACGGATTACAGCATACTAAGTGTTGTGTCAGTATTGTATTCAGCGAAACAATTTACTTAACTACATTATATTTTGATATCAGATTTAGTTAAATTTATACAGTAATAATATAATAGGAAAATATTCTAGATCTTCTAATTGTATAATTTTTATTATATTTAATAACTGAAGTATAGAAAATATTATAATTTCAAAAAAACTCAACTATTTATTATTTTAAAATACATTAAAAATGACGAAAGAAATATATTGGATACATTTTTAGACAAAATAATTTTCTAATAATTGTCACAAAGATATGCATGCCTTAGAACTAAACTGAACTGAACTATAATATATATTCCATTAATTTGTTTAAGAAATAAAAAGAAAGAATGATCACGCATTAGTGAGACAAAGTTAATTGCTGCAGGCATTTAAATTACATAACAATATAACACTAGTTATTTTTTTCAATGTCACTTAAATAAATTAATGTTTAACATAAGAAAAAACATTAAATAAATAAGTTCACAGAGCTGAAAATATTAGATCCTTGCCTTGTCAGTATTCATATCCCTGCCACGAAATTAAAGTATACACCTCAAGAAAAATTACTTAAATAAAATATTCATATATTGAGTGATAGTAACAAACCGATGCACAGTGGACATTACTATAATATAATATAATATAAGAAAAATATATATATTGCATTGGTATAAATGTTATACAATTATGTACGTAAGTAAGTTGATATTGGAATTACATATCTAATAATGTGTGTGTATTAAGTAAATTAAAAACTTATATACACACGATTTTACAGAATTTTCTTAATTTACGTAAAGCAAATTTGTAAGCCTCTATTGTGCAGTATTTCTAGTCATTATATGACTAATTTGCATCAAGTGAACCTCATTGGTATTTCAGTTTCAAGACTGCTTAGTAAAAAGATATCCAACATCGGCATAATACATTAATACATAATAACACTCATATTGCAATAGAGGCATTTTGTTCTCAACTATAAAAGATATAAAATATATCTAATAAATGCAATAGAATTTAAACTCCACTATAAAATGACCTACAACCTCACAAGGCTAAAAACCATGACATTTCAGGGTACTTAGTTTAATCGCATTTTTACTTTAAAGAAACATTAAGTGTTAACAACAAAAATTGAGCTCAGAATAGTCATTCAAATTCGTAATAATTTAAAAAGTTACCTGAAGTCCCTCAAAACTGTCCTCCATGAAGCCCACAGCCTCATCCCCCACTAACACCCCTCCTGCTCCGCCACAACCAACCACCCCACCAGCAATGGAAGGAGTGTTCGAGTAGTGGAGGTGGGGAGGGAGCCAGCGTTCACCCGTCATACTAGTCGACATAATGGAAGGTGAGATAGTCCCGGCGCCACCCATGGTTCCACCCGATCGATGGGAGAACACGGAACTACGACGGGACACGCGGTCTGCGTTTTGGCCACCCAGGGTCGAAGCCGTCTCTAAGAGAGGCGGCTCCAGCAGCACGCGCTTAGCTGCGTGGTCGACAAAGATTACCTACAGGGAGTGAAGGGGTTAGCGTTCTTAGTTGCTGATTTGAGTGACGTGATATTATTTACAAAATTAATATATTGAACAAAACACAAATAATATCCCGATAGTCGACACTAAATCCAACAAGTATCTTTGATAATCCTAACTCTGAACCCGAAGATCTGGACAGCTACCAAATCCTGGTTTTCCTATGGGATATCGGCCGTTTAGGCCAACGTATATGATTCTTGAAATCGAAGGCGGGGAGTAGCAGCAGCAACAACAATATTAGTGACAAAAAAGCCAAAAATAAATGGATAATACGCTGCTATTAAAGGCATTAAGTACCAATATTACATATTTATATCTATACTATGTCTAACGCTCATAATATAAAAATAATAACGCGAGAAAACTACAGACCTTAGTTACCAAAATATGAAGTGGATTTATTAAATAATAAGATAAAATAAAATTATTAATAGGTTATTATAATTTATCAATGGATGTGTTAACTCACTGGCGTGTGACGAATTCAAAAATGTATTTTAAGTAAATAATAGATAAATAAGATCACCAAAGTGGCAGACTAGTGTCATTAGCTACCAATAATATAATGCAACATTAATAATATCATTGTAAATGTCCTACGCTGTTAATATATAAATCAGATCCAAGTGGGGAAATGAGAGTCACTATAAGATCTAACGTAGATGTGACGTAACAATAAAATAAAAAATATGTCATTTTCGACCATATCAAAGATCTCCTGGAAGGACATTATTATGCATCCTTTGTTGCCAAATATAGATATATGATATATTAAACAATACTACAATTGTACATTATTTTTACAGTTGTCATCAATGAGATGCCATAGATGCCCCGCCAGAAGGTAATGTTCCAAAATATCAAGACAAAATCGACGTGGAACCAGTTGAACCGGTTTCTGAGACGTCTAAAGTTCCTACTCTGGGTAAAACATGCAGCGAGTCGTAGACAGAACAAATATTGTGGCCTGTATTCAACTAAACAGACACACAAGCTAGGAAGATCCTTATAAGAGTACGGAGCAGGCAAGTAACAATTGTTACTCTAATTATACAGTGCATTTTGTCTCTTTCAGAATAATGAACTGTTGTGTTTACTAACTACTTACTCTCTCAAAGTAATCCGAATAAGGGGTTGTAGTAACCTAGTTACAGTGTATAAACATGTTAGACACGTATATATTTACTTTCTTTAGTTTTCCTAATCTTAGAATAGCGAATAAATTTTATTGTATTTGATTGTTTCTTTAGTTAGCAATGGGAAATTAATAACTGTAATATAAATGCAGTTAATGTATAGTTTTTCCCATTGCCTGGGTTACTATAAAATTGATTTTTTTTACTTATCTCATACAGTTATCTCACTGCGTAATAAGGAAAATATATGCTACGAGATATCAAAATAATTTTTCTAAATGTTCTAAATGTAAAACTTATTAACCTGGATAAAATCAAAACGTCACATGAATCGATATTTATTCGAACAAAGAGAAACATATATAATGAGTAAGTACCCCTTTTGGAATAAATAAAGAGAAGTGATTACAGGAAAATAGTTTATTCATAGAAAGATTAAATAATTAGAAAAAAGAAAACTATATTATACTGTATTACGTCTAAAAACACAAACGAAGTAAAATTCAATTATAAATATTTCAAAATTGTACAGAAGAGGCATTAAACCATATGAAAAAGGAGAAAACGTTATACATGAAAGTTATAAAAACAAATAATTAATATTTTTATGAGCGTAATTTTCCTTCAAAGTTTTGAATTAAAATATTTGCGTTCTTATTGCTCTCATCAATTAAATAAACACATTATATATATGTTACATTGTATACATATGAATACTCAGAATAAATAAAATGTAATAAAATCAATAACGTCATTATCGACTATTGAAGCTAATGGGACATAATACGCATCAATAAAATATACACAATAATATAGTAACATAATTTATAAATAGACAATTTTTATATTTTGAATATAAAAAGGAATAGGTACTCTTAGAAAGTCCTGTAGTAGACTCATAGGTCAGCAAATAACACCAAAGCACGATAGAAAATGAGTTAGTTTCTAAGCTCACCATTTCCTGGTTAGGGTCCCACAGTTGTTGTATGTGAGCGGGCAAGCCCAGCTCTGCCCCTTGGCCCATGTTGACCGGCCACAGTCGGGGTGGACCATAGGGCGGTAGGAAGGTATCATCATGGTCCCGCCGTCTCCAGTGTTCCCCACCACCCTCGCCCAGAGGAGCTGTCGGCGCGCAGGGAGGCGTATGCTCGCGAAACCGTTTCTACAGATACGGAAAGTGAAGCTAAGTATTGTAATAGTGAAAAATATAAGTCACTATAAAAGTGACACCTTCCAAGTGAATTGTGACTCTATCTGACGGAATGGTGGATAATCTAAAAATATATGCTCATTAGTTAATCAGGTATGTTTAATTGCATTTATATAAAAAATTCTTAATCAAAGTTGTTTTCATAAAAATTATAATAAACGATTATCACTTCGATCCCATAAAGAAGAGTAAAAAAAAGTTAAATCTTTGAATATAACTTAATATCAAATTCAAATAATAAACTGATTATTGGAGTTGGAGTTAAAAATGGATTAGACTATATTTCTTGTTAAATGTGAAACAATTTTCCGAACAAGTTTACTTTCCAATAAAGACACTTAATAATTTTGTCCACTAGGTGAAAATAATATAATAACCATTCTGAAATACTACAAATATGAATAAAAAAATTAAAACACAGAAAGATTTAACCAACATAAAATCTTACTCATCCTATACAACAATGCTTTCTATTTTTGCGGTAAATAAATGAAGTTCACTACGTACAAGAAAAATAAATATGTCATTATTATTTTAGGAAATCAACGAGTAGAAGTAAAGACAAAGCAATAACCAAAACTATAGTGACTGAAGAATAATAATAGTTATAAGGTTAATTACAATATATATAAGCGAAAGACAATGATATATATACAGTCCTTATATATGTATAGTATCTAATAATACATAATTATAAAATAGCAGGAAATTAAAATATATTAAATGCACACCAATAAGAGTATAAAACAACTACTAACAAATATGAATTGAAAATCGTTAATAATAATTTAGTCATAAGTTAATAAATGCACAAAATTATATTAATTATAAATTAAAGAATTTAAAAAGTTGAACCATAATAAGTTAAGTATAGATAAAAACATCATTACAAAAAACTATGAAAATAAATTGAAAAAATAATATTACTTCGTACTGAAGATCAATAATAAATTGACTAAGTAAAATAAAACTATTCATTAAAACGAGCAAAATAATGTAAAATTAACAGCCACGAAATGTTAGAAAACACTGTCATTCAATAGTAAAATAGAACAAATATTTTTAATCAATTATGTATTTCAAACATTCACGTTAAAATAGATCATTTGTTTTAAGATATCCGTCAATACAAACGGAAATTGATATAATTCAGCTGTCCTGTATCATTTCATTCAACTTGAATGTTTCTTCCGTCAAGCAAAATTTACATTTTAAGTTAATGAAGTATATATATATATATAGGATATAGACAGAAATGTAGGGGCATATCGTAATACAATTCTATATGTATATGTATTTTCAATGAAACCACTTCAGCTAAACCATTCTTATGTATATGTCTGTTAAAGGTTTACAGGTTTATGTATATTAATTAGAGATTGTATACACAAGTCATTGCAGCTTGTAAATCAACTGTTCATTCTAATTAGGATGATATTTTTAGTTTACGATAGGTACCTGTATATACTATAGATACTATGTATTTGTCCCTTTAAATAGTCTAATTTATTTTTAGAGAATAAAATGAAAATTAAATTGAAAGTTGTTTGGACTGTCCTTCATATTATAGGGTATATTTAAAAAGTCATGTATTCATTTATTAAAACAGACGACAAATAAGGAAAAAGTTTTCATAATACGAATGCACATTTTAAGCAGAAATTTATAAACAGTGAATGCATTAGTGTTGTTAGAATTGCACTAGAACTACCTTAAATCTAACATTTAAACATTTTAGATAATAAGTTTAGCCACTCTTAAGTTTTTCATTGACAAAATAGAAAAAAGTAAATAGAATATTATTTGTCTTTGTATAAAATTAAAATATAAGAAAAAAAAATTAACCCATTCAAATATTAAAAATCTGCATTTGAGTTGCGATTTATATGTATATACCGAATGCTAATTATACATTGAGTGAGATCAACCTTGATTTTAAAACCTTCTAAAATTTGAAGACTTCGTCGTAAGGTTTTAAATTGTTGAAGATTAATCGTCTAAAAGTTTAAAATCTGACATATTAATCTGTTTTGGCTAGCTACGGTTCCTAAACATTTTCGTGGTTTTAAGTCACAATTCATCACTATTCATGTCAATTCATGATATTTATTGTTTCTATAAATAGTTATTGATTCTATATTCCATTAAACGGATAACCCTGCTTGTTTGTTAAGATTGTGTAATTAACTTTGGCTTTAGAAAAAAAGCATAACTTAATGCTTTGATCTGAAAATAAAATATGTTCATAAATTGGTATTAAATATTTTCAGGTTGTCCACGCTTTTTGTCTATTCAAATTCAAGGAATTTTGAGGTATTTCAAGGAATAATACGGGAAAAAATCAAAGAATTTTAAAAGGAAATATGAGCTAAAAGTGACTTAGTACGGCATATTTTCAGCTATATCAAAAACATTGCATAGGTAAATCAATTTGTATTTTTATTACTATATTTGAAAATAAACTAGATTACTTTACAAATGCATGTTGATTTCATAATCCATTTGCCAAGATATTTGTCAGGTAGTGTTATGTAAAAAACACAAATTATAATTAATGTATCTAGTTGATGTAACAAAGAAACAGAACAAGTTATGCTTTAGCAAAATCAGTCATCAAAGAATTGAGT
>JAYRBW010106457.1:0-18798 GCA_036023295.1 Invenusta paracnida
GTGAGAACTGATTCGAGTCTTGAGACAGTCTCAAGATCGATCTCAGTCTCAAGACTCGTTTCAGAATACCGCCCTTAATATTGAAGGTCATTTATAACGATGAGATCTTTTTACTTGTTTTGTATAAAATTATAATTGTGTTACTTTATTTGTATGTTTATACATTTTCTGTTTCATTTTATTAAAGCCATATGCTTTCTATAATGCCGAAATATATAAAGTTATGAAAATATAACATGGAACATAAAGTGCGTATTTATTAATGCTTCGAATTCTACACAAAAGAAATGTTATCTGCGTAAAAAGTTTAATTCATTTGGATCTAGGATTTTTCTACGAAACGTTTATTTTTCAACACACACATGCATATAGTGAACACAAATATAGGTAGGTTAGGGTTAGGGTACTTATAATTGGCTGCATATAAGTATTACCGCTTGTGCTTGATATTATATACAGGACTTGAAACTGTTCTAAATAAAATTATAATTCTGTAAACAATTATTTATAAAAAGCCAGAAATTATAATTTTATCGAATAAACAAAATTATACTTTTATTTTATTTTTAATATGAAATTGTGACTATATACTACTAACATTAGTTTATTAATGCTTCATATATGCAACAGTCACATATATTTTATATACGTGTCTTTCTTTTTGCGCGATCGGGTGCGTCCTTGAGGGTCATTTGAAACTATTGTTCGACATCGCGCTCATTGAAGTCACTTCTTAAAACTTGCCGAATTGCATCTTATAGGTAAGTATGATAAAAATATAATAATCAAATTTAAAAGACGTGTTCAGTTGATCAAGTAGTAGATACGTTGTTCTGCAAGCACACTGAAAAAGTCATAGAAAAGAACAACTAAATCAAAAGAACATTAAAAAGTTTCGATGAAATGAAACACTTAATTGAATATATAGTTACTCTTTAGGTACATTGTATAATACATATATACAGAAACTAGGGAATAAAATAAATGTGTTTAAATGAATAAACTTCCTAAAATTACGTACACAAATAATATGGTCTAGGTTTAAGTATCTATGTTAGTAAGACAATTATAGATAATTGTGAAGCTATTACAAATATTATTGAAGATGCAATATCTGTTTCTGATCTAAATCAATTAATCTTCTTACATTTTATATTTGTTCATTTATGGTTTGTTTCTCAAATATATCTGCTTTACGTGGTGAAATTAGTGAAAAGTATACTAAAATGTACTTAATGGCTAATGTAATTAAATGTGTGCTGATGAGGCCTGCATTATACAGAAAATATGTATGTAGGTATCAACTATATATAAATTAAAGATTAAAACCGTAATTTCACTGAGGAAATTAGTATAAAGTAAACATTAATTGAAAATGTTTGAATTAAAATGAATTTATTCTAATAACTTTAAAAATGTTCAAGTATTTTTTATTGTATTAACGTAAAATAAATAAAACCCTTTTAAAGAGAAATATCCCTTAATTAACAACCAACTCCAAATGCTCAGAAAATTTGAACTTTCCGTGAGCTCCCGTTCTGTTCAACTGGCATTGCATTAGATTCGTCAGCATAGGTGACTCATAATTCGCGACACACATTCTTTAGTGAAGCTTCCGGCCTCCTGAGTATAGTTCTCTGATATAATTAAATAAATGTATTATGTATAATTATAGTAAATCTTACAAAAATAATATTTTACTTGAAGAAAACACAGCGAATACATGGAGGGTCCAAGGAATCTAACATATATTATGAACATTTGGGCTTTGTTGTGTCTTTATGTGCATGGATTAGATGATTTTAACAGATAGAGAAGTGGTCTTTGGTAAAAGTTACATATTTATAAGAGAATGTTTACCTAAACTAAAGACGTACTATATGATAGGGAAACTATATATAGTACCACATATTGTAAATCATATACTTATTGCTATATAACATATCACCCAAAAATAATACACAAATCCTTTAGTCGCTATATTAGTAAAAACAAAAATACAAAAATGTGACAAACTGAAATTTAAACAAAAAACTCTTACAAGTAGAAATTCTTGCCTCGCACAAGCGTAGAGGACTCATCATTGGTGCAACCAAAATTTACAATAGAAAAAAGCTAGATTGTTCATCTATAGGTAGAGAGAAAAAGAGGGTTATTTATATCTATGTTATTAGGTACCACGGCTATATGTGTTTATTAATAAAACGATCTGCCATTGTGATTACAATTATTAACCAATTATTAAAAAGTTTTTTTGGTAATTGAACAAATTAAGTTTTACTCAAAAAGATAACAGCATTTCTGCTGGGGTGACGTACATTAAAATCCGCCAGATATAGTGTCGCAACCAAATAATTATTGCTATTTTGGTACTATAGTTGTTATGGCGGCCGAATTTATAGGTCGTAGGTTGATTATAGGGTACCTAACTCTATTAAAGTCTTAACCTATCTCAACCTAGGTCAACATATTGCAACCTAGGTTATTTATATTTCAACCTAGGTATAGCCTATAGGTTGTATAACCTAGGTTGTGTAACCTAGGTTGACCTAGGTCGTGTAACCTAGGTTGACCTAGGTTGACCTAGGTTGTATAATAACCTAGGTTGTACAACCTACATTGACCTAGGTTGATTTCGACGTACCTAGGTTGACCTAGGTAAACCTAGGTTGTGATAGCTCTACCTAGGTTGAAATATAAATAACCTAGGTTGCAATATGTTGACCTAGGTTGAGATAGGTTGACTTTAATAGAGCTAGGTACTCTATAATCAACCTAGGTTTGGGTGAACCAATTCGGCCGCCATAGAGCGCAGCAGGTTATTACGTTATCTATTATAGGTGAACAATAGGCTAGATATGATATGTAACCTTGACTAAGACCTTGAGATGCAAACAATTTAGTTTCGTTAATAATTTAATGTAAAAATTGTATATTTTGCATTCTGTAACATTTTTTGCAAACCCTAATTTTAACTAATGGGGGAGATATCTATGTTGTCAAATCATATAAACAATTTTACTGAGAATTTCATTTCTATTAAAATCTTTTTTTATCTGTAAAAGTCCACGTATATATGAAAATATCAACTACAAAGTAGAGGTAAGATTTTTCTAAAACAAATTGTTGGCCATCGATAAAAACTACAATTATCAAAAATCAATCAAGAATAAATTAAAATGTTAAGACAAAATAAACTTTATAGATATTATTAATATGAGGAAGGACAATTTTTTTAAATATATGATAATGATATATTTAATTAATACAACAAGTATTTAATTTTTACTATAAAAAGGATTAATTAATTAATCATCAACGGAATACCTAAGTATAAAGCTTTAAGCTTATTATAATTATTATACGATTATGGTCACTTTTAACAAGAAAGTAAGGTTAAAATATATGAAATCTTTATCTTCGGTCAGTAAAACTATGTATAATACCAAAATAGTAAATAAAAATTTGTAATATATAGTTATAAATATATTACACATTTTTAATTAAAATTTTTACATGCCACCGATTTAGACTATTTATATTTTTAATGTAGGCATTTAATGGCTTACAAACCGTTACTCTTTTCTATATTTAATTAAAAGTAAGTTGTACTTAACAAGCATTCATAATATATATATATATACATATACAATTATGCATATTTGGTCTCAATGCATACTATATTTATTTCACAGAATACCCTATTACAACAAACATAAAAAATGGCACATTTGAACTTCGAATATGAATATTATTAAATAGATTTAAAAAATAAGCTATCTGGTCAGAACTACATTAAAAATGTCAATTTCAATAAAGAATAGAAAATTCCAAAACATATTATAATATCCCGTTTAATGTATTCAACAGATAATAACTAAATGAGAAAAACATATCAAAATCAAAACACATATGCCTTTTAATACACATTAATAATGTATAATTACTTGATTCTCTATACTTTTGTGAAAATTAATTTAAAACATTTTAAAACATTTTATGGAGTTGAATAGGCATAGGTGGTATATATGTAATTTGTTTCAGCTATTTTCAAGTAAAATCTATTTTAATTATCACCATTATTAATATTTTGTTATAATTATTATATTATATAGGTATAATTACTTATGTGGAGGAGTGAAACAGGTTTAACTTACTTGTTAAAAAATAATAATAATAATGTCTGTTTATTACCTGCAGCGGTCTTTCCATATTTCAAATATTTTTTAATCTTTTGGAAACGTTTGGAATCTTTTGGTAGTACATTTATAGAGCAGATATTTACAGTCAAACAAAAGAAATAATATTTTTTTAATTTAAAATATAAAAATTTAATTGCTTACATCTCAAGGTTGCTACTGAGAAATTATTGAAACAAATTTACGTGATTTGTAAAAGACTGTATACACATAAAAAGAGATTTGTTTAAATTTATCAATAATATTTATTAGTTCTTAGTAACAGATACAGTGGAACAGAAAATAAAGTTTCTCAATGTTTTCGGAATATATAATTTTTTAAAGACAATTTTATAAATTTTAGATAATATTAGCATAATATTTTTAGTAAACTATATTATCCATAGGGTATAATACATTATTAGAGTATTATGATATTATGACTCTATGATATATATTATCATTAATATTAAATATAATAATATATTCCAGTATATAGTATGATACAAATAATTAAGTATATTTGGTAAATATATCCATATTAATTCAAATATAATATTCATGTATTTATACAAAGTACTTATCCAGTCGGTAATCGCAAATGTAGGTCAAACGCGAACACATATAATACGTTTCAAGAAAAACTCAGATGAATATAATAAATAAATGTTATGGGATGACAAAAACTATATCAATATGTGGTTTTAAATTATATCTAAATTATTCTACTAGAAATAAAATCTTCATTTTTGAAAATGCACTTTATTGGTACGTGTGCATATCTATAAATGCTATAATAGGTTCCAGCAGTAATGTGCTGCATGTAAATAAAAACATTAATATTAACATGATCATGCTATTACAACCAGGCGCGTAGATTTGGAGGGTTCGGACGAATCGCCCCTGGTTCCATATCCGAATTTATAATTCAATGATTTATCTCAGGAGTTTCTTTCGTCGGCTATCTTTAATATAGAATCATATGACAACTTGATTACATAGTTATTCTAGTATACCTATTACACGTAATAATTCTAAGTAATTATTTCTATCTACTCTTTACAATGAAGAATGAATATAATTTGTTTATTATTACACGCACTTATGTATGGGAGACCGGGGCGTGTTGGCACATTTTGCAGTTTTGATAAGACTTAAGCGAAATGAAATTATTTAATCACCATTTTGTGAATTTTTCCTTTTGTTGCAATGTTTTATATATTATTCATGTGCAATGAGTAATAATACATTATTAGTAGTGGAGCGACCGAGGCCAAAAAATTGCCTTATTTAAGGAGTTAGCCCTCGACACTTTAGAACATGGAAAATTAGGTATCGTTAGATTCGTTAGGATGTCTACTTTGTGAAAATCGATGTTTTACAGTCTAATTAAAACATGACCATTTAACCCAATTAACCCATAAAACACATGAACAGTTGCGAATTTTGGAATATATTAAAAATTGTTATTTTGGCACTTACAAATATTAAAACTTGGTAACATGACATTAATTCCTTTCTGCCAAGTACACTCTCCCAATATGTGGGGTTGAAACCCATTTAAATGGATTTGGACCCCCAAATACACCAACATTAGGTTGGTAAGTCTCTGCAGGTCTCATATATTTGGTGTTTTTTCGTTTCCAATACGTTATAAATTGATATTGACAATAAAAGATTCATGCAGTTATAGATGCGAATAAATTCAATAAAAAGGTGTTTTAAATTTCAGGTTATTTGGGTAAAAATAAAACAATTATGGGGACTCAAGTATATGAATGAAAAAGGCATAATTAGGTGTTTCAACTAAATTTATTAATTATACATATAATATTTTGAGACTATGCATTTCAATACATTATTTATTAAATGGATTATAATATAATATAAATGTAACTAATGAGTTTTATTTAAATTATTACATCGAACGATAATATATTGATTTACAAAATCGAAGTCAATGTTTCCAAAATAACCGTTACAAATACTCGAAATGTCTGTGTCCTTACAGTACACTGCCCTGTTTGAACATACAGTTGTTCACATCATCATGATCGTATAATTTCCAGCTTCATTTCCATTTTCCACCTCACTTATCTTCTTCCGATTCTCATATTCTTCACAACAGGAACAAATATCAATGCAATGAAGTCCAGCATACATGGACTTTTGCATGATGGATACATTTGCATTTCTGTTCTCGGCAACCTTTGTCAGTGCAGTACAAATGAGTTAGGTCTCTAACCTCTGATGGGGCCGATTCATTCTGGTACATTGCTGGACGCAGTTCATCCTTTGGATTCACATGCCAACCATGGCCAACTGGGTTTACGTTCTCAGGTTTTGCGACGTTACTCTGACACCACACTTCTACTTGGTATTGAGCCCGCAATACATACATGTTGTTCGAATGCATCATCTGTTGGTGGCAGTATCGATGCAGACTTATCAGTGGTGGTTGCGAATACAAAACGAAGCTAATTCAGTGAACTGAATTTATTTCCCATACATGAGAAGGACAAATCGCCTTGCAGTATCTAGGAAAGTAGGCAAATCCTGAAATTCTTCCAGGTCCTGTAAAGCTTCTGTATATTTGATGAGAACTGAATATGCTGTTATTTTTCCAAGTCTGTATAGATCGAGCACTTGTCGTGTCACATCCTGACAGAGCATACACGGCTGGTAAGGACCTGTATGCTACTTTGCCGAGATTGGTACTGATATGGTGAACAAGTATGAATCGTTCCTTTGAGACGAATTTCCCTGAGTGCCACGCATGCATATATACTTCATCGGCTAGTGCCCCCCTGCTCCAGTAATACACCAATAAGACCAGGACATCCGTGCCGTCACATCGAATGATTATTTTTAGATGGTCTCTCGATAACATGATTGCATGCAATACCAGACGAGTGTCCGCCTCCTCTTGTGTGCTGTAATGTCCTTCAAGACTGAACACACCCACTCCATTCAGAACTTTGACCACTTCTCCATCTTCAAATCCAACTGCCATTACTACCGATTTATCTGCAGGCAGATCTTGTCCATTGTCGCAGATGTATTGACAGATGAATGAAGCGAGACTAGCCTTGTTGGTATTGGATTTGAGGAAGTTCCTGTAGTTCGGGACGTCCCTGTTCCCTTGTATCTGGTAGTCAAATCCGAAATTTATCATTCCTCGCCTGTGTCGTTCAGTTGACTTAATTTAATGTTCTCTGTCATACCAGTCAAAGACCAACGTCACAACGTCAATGGAAGGATCCATGTCACTGTTCTTCAGAAGACGCACAGTTCGGTTCAGAACCACCTTTCCAAGATCATTGAAAGTCTTGAAATGATTTTCATTCGGGGTCTGACACATTGCCATGCCATCAATGAAGTATGTAGCAGACTGCGATGACGTCAAGAAATTCTGACGAGGAAAGTCAATAATTTTTATTCGTATTTGCTTCAAGCTATTTGGCAAGATCTGCTTTGTTAGTTTTCCTCATCGAACAACCATCGTCGTGGAACGTTGAAGGCGGAACAGCTGCTAGTTCGTAGGAGAGAACCTTGCGCATATCCACGTCACGATTCTTTGATACTGCAAGCAGTCTTCTGAAGAGTACCTCCGTATCGATCATTATTTTCCTATCCTTATCACTGGAAAGAAACTTTTTCATAGCAGAAAACGTTTTGACTACTTTGTTTGTGATGAGATCCCAGAAATGTCTCTTATTTTCGTCCCCAAGCCTTTCTTTCGTGAACTGATTGAAAATTTCACGACCCTTTTGTGGCACTTCCTTCGTCGACTCTTCGACTTCTTCTGATGCCACCTGATCACTTGTTATATTAACTAAAGAGGTTAGCACACTTTCCAGGTCAAATGGATCTTGGCATTCTTCCTTGATGTATTGCTTGATGACCTTAACACCGTTCTGGTCCTTGGTCACTCGAGTGCGTTCAAGTTCTTCATTCGTCTTCTTGGACTTGGTAGGTGTACACATTTCTTTGAACCGTTCTGCGTATTCCCCGATTATGTGGTGGGTCAGCAGCCATCGAACTAAGGCTCTTTTCCTCAGTGTGTAACCGATGACACCATCTTGGCTTTTAGCCTCGCAATTAATAATCTGCTCGAGAGCCTGATCTGTAGGAACGCAGTTGAAACTCCTGTCTGAGCCTTTGACAACGAAACTCCCTTCCGACATGTGTCGAAACATTCGTGGAGCTGACACCTCCAAGTTGCGCATCTCCGCAATATATACTGGGGTGTATCGTGCATTATTGATGCGGCCTGCCAGGAAGAAGTATGGTATGACATCAAGGATGGCGGTAAGGTGCCTTTCAAAATCAGCCTTATGGTCTGCCCAAAGTAACTTCAAGAGGGTGTCACCAACATCCAGAAAGCTAATCCAATAGCGAAATGTTGCTGGTTGTTATCTTCCTTTGTCTTTAAACTTCTTCACTGTACTGAAAAGAGATGATGACAACCGCATTTCGGTCTCCAGACATCACAATCGACCAATCAAATTTCGAGTATTTGTAACGGTTATTTTGGAATCATTGACTTCGATTTTGTAAATTAGTATCGTTCGATGCAACAATTTGAATACAACTCATTTTTGTAGTAATACAACATTCAACCCCACATATTGAGAGAGTGTACTTGGCAGAAAGGAATTAATGTCATGTTACCAAGTATTTAATATTTATATGTATATTTGATGGCTTTAAGCATAGAAATATAAGGGAGAAATATCTATTTTGATTTCTATGGCTTTAAGTATGCTTCATGCAAATTTGTCCCATATGACTCTCATCTGTCACCTGGAAATAAACTGAATCGGGTCAGACTATGTAACGAGCTATACTTGTCAAACACGGAGGTAATATTGTTTTACTCGTTACTGTCGACGAATCCTGGATCAGGCCCAGGATAACTTTCTGTGTTCAATATATGTAAACACACATTTTTTATGTTTTTGTAAAAAATACTCTTTTTCTATTCAATATATAAGAATTTTTTACTGCCACAATTTCAGACGTTTGATTCCACCAGGTATTAGGTATTTATACATCTTCTGTTAAGATAAAAGGAGCGGTTGTTGAAGTTTTTATGCATTATTCACACATAATGCATATCAATGTGGAGCATTTTGAATAATGGCTGTTTCTAATTATCTTTCTAGCGTTATTTGCAGCACGTTTTAAAGCAATCCCGACACCTTTATCGTAAGAAATGGCAACTTATTTCCAAATTGTTTTACATCCAAATAGTTTGTTGTGTATAGAGTTAGCAAATATCTTCTTTTTTGAATGTGGGACATAAAATATCATAATTAGTTATTATTATTGTTATTATTATCCTAGTTTTAATATTAATTATCTCATAGCTTGCATGTTGATTATCTGTATAATATATTTGCAAATAATTCTAAATGGTTCCTAAGTGAAAACCGAGAAAACAGGACATTTTTTAAATTGTAATTGCAAGGTAAATGTTTAAACTTTTTACATAACGCAGAAACTAATTTTATTTAATAAATACTTTCGAATATGACGCGTTTATGATATATACATACAATTCTATTACACAAATTTCGTACTCCTTATATAGAATTCAGTAAAATATACAAAAAACTAAATATAATGTTGTCTCCATTTTGTCTGTCTCCTCCACAACGAATATGATATTACACATCTTTTGTCTGTTAATTTTACTATTATACTGTATTAAATTTTAGTTTTAGTTTTAGTTCTGCATTTTTAACGGAATTCTATAAAGAGTAAGTACGAAATCTGTAAATTGTAAATGACTAAAAATAATATATATAAACTTCCCAGATATTAAGCATTAATATATTTAAGATATTAGTCTTGGATGCATGTTTTAAACTTATAGACTTAAATACTTATTTTAGTCTGTTGTGGGATTAAATGAAACTTGAAGTATGAAATAAACCACGCCTACGTTAAATAATCAGACAATGAAATGTATATAGTAAAAGAATGATATCGACAAAATCATAAAATAATAAAATCACTGGTATTATAAGTTTGTATTTTGTTAGTTAGGATGCGAGTTACTACGATATGTTTCAATTTAATTAAACTGTTTTGTCTCTCTGATAAATGTTTGATATATATTTATTACAGAGACAAAAAATATTTATATTTTCCAAGTTGCATGGAAATGACGCTTTAATAAATTGTTTTGATATTTGAAAACACGTAAATTAATGCAGGTATATCTTAATCATTATCAATTACTTTAAGATGTGCATCCTTTACGATAACATAAATGCACGATCTGAAGATTTGCACAAGGCACTGATAAAGTAAAGTTAAATCAAATAATCTTACAAAAACCTTCTAATCACTAAACACCGCTGTCTAAATTAGATGTGTTTTTATTAAATAACTTTCAAGGACACAAATCGCATGAAAGTTACCCATATTTAACTATATAGCCCTGTTTAACTCTTTTAGCACATTACACAGATTTAATTTGATTTTTTGAAGTATTCAACCGAATTAAGTATAAATAATAAATGTTTATTATGTTTTATAAACTTCCTAGGTACATATAGTGGAGCGGCCGAGGGCAAAAAATAGCCTTATTTAAGAAGTTTGCCCTCCACACTTTAGAACAAGGAAAACTAGGTATCGTTGGATTCGTTAGGATGTCTACTTTGTGAAAAACAATGTTTTACAGCCATATTCTAGTTAAAACATGGCCATTTAACCCAATTAACCTATAAAACGCATGAAAAAGTGCAAATTTTGGAATATATTAATAATTGTTATTTTGGCACTTACATATAAATATTAAAAACTTGGTAACATGACATTAATTCCTTTCTGCCAAGTACACTCTCTCAATATGTGGGGTTGAATGTTGTATTACTACAAAAATGAGTTGTATTCAAATTGTTGCATCGAACGATACTATATTAATTTACAAAATCGAAGTCAATGTTTCCAAAATAACCGTTACAAATACTCGAAATTTGATGCAAATGCTAATTCCTCACAATGGAGTCAGAGATCCCCATGGCTATCGTAATTTCCTCTACATTGGCTCTTGGTATTTCCTGCAGGTACTGCTTGATGTAATCATCAATGCCCAATCTTGGTTTTCTTTCTCGTTCCTTATATCATCAACATCGAAATCGCCATCTTTAAAACGAGCAAACCAGCGCTGAAATAAATACATATATTCTATGTTACTTATGTTATTTAAAAAACAACAAAACTTTCCGCTGAGACCTATAAATGAAGTTTTATATTTGTATTTATACAGCTAGCTTTACTATATATACATACAGTATACTATTTAAAAACTTAGGACTAACTTTATTTAATTCACTTTTAAAGATCAAATTTATCGATATATTATGCTCATACTGCTCAGATGAATCCTGCCTAATATTAAAGTATGTATTGAATTTGTCTATTTACTGTTACTAATAGGTAATCCCCTTTAGCTGCGTACTTTTATCTTGGAAATTTGATTTTTTAATATAAACATAAATTCTTTAATGTTAGCGGTACGCAGCATAATTTTTTCTATCTTGAATGAAGAGCAGACATTATATAGGTACACAATTAAATATTTTCTACACGGTATCCCATAATACATATAATATGGATAAAACATTATAATATATTAATAATATATTTTAATATTTTATTTTATTTTATTTACAACAATAAACCTATAGATGAAATAAGTAGTTTTATATTTACATAATTGCAATACAATTACATTTAGTGAAAATTAATTTTTTAAAGCATATTGTATGTAATAAGTGAAGGAATACCAAAACGAATATTTTTTTAGTTATTAATTAATTCCACGAATGAAATATCAAAATTTCCAATTAAATTATGTTTTAAAGATGTTTTCTTGTACGGTCGATAAAAATTACACGTCAAGCATAAGAAATCAGCAAGTAGTTGAAACTCTGTATATTATTACAATGTCATTCTGGTATTTAAAAATATGAACTTATAGTATTCAGTTAAAAATATTTTGCTAATCAATTGCATTTATTTACTAAGATACTTTTAAACAATAAACGATACATATTAATGAATTACAGCATTATTTTCTATAACCGTAATAGACAGCATAAATATAAAATGAAAGAAAGGATGTTATTAACAATGGATAAAAGCTAAAATATGGTCAATTTTGTCACTCATTGAGTAGATGCAAATAATGCCTTACGTTCAGACATGACCAAGCGTTTAGTCAAACGATGTCTGAATCGATTGCGCAATACATAAATATATTTGATATAGAGAACCAAAATCTAACAGCAAACTTTTCAAATGATTTTCGCTGCAAGATTCATTTTTCGTTAGCATTATGTGTTACTTAGAAATGTTGAGTATCAGCTGATATTTCTAGATTAGACAAGTTATTTTAAAGAAAATGATTTTCTGTCGATAAAAATTACACGTCATGCATAAGAAATCAGCAAGTAGTTGAAACTCTGTATATTATTACAATGTCATTGTGGTATTTAAAAATATGAACTTATTGTATTCAATTAAGAATATTTTACTAATCAAATGATGAAACTAAGCATTAATTTTTAAACATTGCATACACAAGCTATTGTTGGACATTAATATGCAAACGTGACATAATAAATTTTATATATAACACATATTTAAATCGATTTATCATTTCTAAATTATTAGTGCAAAAACACATCTGTACATTATTATTTACTTCTAAGACCATTTGAAACATAGAGTAATTATACAAAGAATGTTCACTCTTATCGATTTCATATACTTTGCGTTATAAATTTTCATGAATAAAAAATCGTTTTATTTTAGTAAATGGGTGGGAAAAAAGTAGTATTAAATATTTTTATTAAATTAATTTTATGAAACATATATATGAAACATATATTCATACAATTTTAACATGCGAAAATTATCTATAATAAATAATTTATTGCCTATATATCTTTAATTATTTTATATATACACGGTTTAATTGCTATCAGTTTTTAAAACAGTATTTTGCATAAGCTTTCAGGTGAGAAAATAGTAGTATTGAACTGTATACAGAATTTAAAAGAGTGAATACTCTTTGTATAATTACTCTATGATTTGAAATATTAAAATTTTTATTCAAAACAGGAATATTTTGTCTTTACAATTATTTGTTTACATGTTCTTTGTATAAATCCCTAAATACATGTAATGTATAGAAAATGACCTTTGATTGTCTTTGTTATCGATTTCAGTATCCAAACATTTACCAAAATAGTTTGACCAATAAACAGAATACGATATCAAATATTTCAGATAAGTAGGAGTGATTTTTCCTTTCTACATAATTTATAGAAAATAAATTTTTGCATTTTATTACCGATACTAACATGGGGTAGGTATAGTGTGCCGTAGATACAGTAAGTAATCCAGGTAAGCGAAGAAAACGTAGACAATTTTTAATTTATTAATATTCCGTAAATATATTTTACATCATCGAAGAAGTCGTAATATAGTTTAGTTCAGGAGTTATCGGGGCATAAATTGTGCGTGCGCATCATATAAGCATTATTATTTTGACCGTGATAAAATTAGTCAAGCCATTTAAGGATTAAATGTACATGTAGCGATGAAGTTTGTTTACTTAATATCTATATATGACATTTAGGTTATTATAACTTCCTGGTTTAAGTACATATCAATTTATGAATATCCGATAGTAAGTTGCATTATTATTTCTTCTTTTATATATGTATGTACCATTAATTTACTATTAATTTACTATCTCTAACTATCAATATATTAAAATATATAATGAACTTCAATAGAAAAGATACCATATATATATTATTTATTAAAAATGCGATAAGATGACAGAAACTATAATGCAATAATTAACTTATTTAAGAGTATGAATGAATTATGCTTACTTTTTATCTGTATAATATGTCATATTTCGTATATTGATGCGAAAAAAGCACTGGACACATAATTGTCAAATGAAAATAGACCCCTCTTAAGATAAAAGTTGTTGTAAAATTTACAAGACTCGAGTTTTCAAACATAATAAAATTAAAGGTCCATAATCATGAGCATAATAAAATGTAAAAAAATACATATTAAATATCTAGGTAGAAATAAACTTAAACTGTAATCACAGATAAAATTACAAAAGGAATGTGTACAATATTATATGAGGATATGTAAAATGTTTGAGTGCGAGAAAAAACGGAATGATTACGTAATAGACTCAATAAATAATTTACTTACGAAAATATCTAATAGATAAAAACAAGAGTTAAGATTAATCGCGATGTTCTTATTTCTATCAATAAATGTAAATTCTATAATCTTATTCAATTTAGAATCCCTAGAGTGATAAATTATAATGCAGGCATTAGAAAACTTAAGGGTATATTAAGTGTTGCTAGTTTGATTACAAATACCTACTAGTATTGCTATATGTACAATATATTATTACGATCATAGAAGAAAGAAATAATTACGATCTTCTTTAAGGCAAGTATTTATATCAAGTCTCTGCCGGGTTTCATAGAAATAAGCAAATAGGCAATTATTACAATAAACTTTATAGATATATCAAGGACTACGTGATTTATTTATTTATTCACGTAGTCCTCGAGATATATATTTGAGGTTTAGTTGAATTAGAATCATTACTATACAGATTGGAACAAAGAGTGTTGTGGTGCTTTAAACTACCGGATTTACAAGAATTAAAAAAGCAGTGGTTAAAAATAGAATTTAGAGTAGCGGCCATAAAAAAGAAATGGGAAATCATTGAAAGTGGAAATTGCAAAGAGGTATTTAACATTACTAGGTGCTGATTAAACATTAGAGGATCTAGCGAGAAAAGCTTTATTTAAAAATATACAGGATAATTAATTTTAGAAAAAGAACCGCCAAAATGCTTATATTGATTATTTTAGATACATAGTTACTTTATTACATACATATAAGAAACAAACCACAATGTTAATTAAGAGAATTTATTGAAAAATACAACATTTCGATCTTAACCAGAGATCAACATCAAGTAAATTGGAAAAGTAATTAAAAAAACTTTTAAGGTTTTATTGAAAACTTTTATGTAATAACTTTCTAATTTACTTGATAATGATCTCTGGTTGAGATCGAAACGTCGTATTTTTCAATAAATTCTCTTAATTAACATTGTGGGTTTTTTCTAATATTTCTATTACAGCGAAATAGCTATTATTATTCCTGATCATGTTACATACATACTATATTCTTTGGCGCAGAAATTGTTCAATTCAAATTAATTAAATCTGCTTTTGTGTCTATGTCAATAGCTCACTGATGGTATTTTATCTTTTTTTGCCGAATAAATACAATATTGCTATACTCTCAAAGCAAAATATTTCAAGTATATGTGTCAGATAGATTTCTAATTATTTTAATTCTAATTGAGAATGCAAACATAAGGTAAATTGGACTGTAAAGGTTTGGTGATCTTAAACTTCATGCTCATCTTATATAAAATGGTCATTATATGTGTAGTAATTGCAGGGAATGCTTACCTATCAGTGAATAAAACTTAATACCTACTAATGAAAGCAAGCAACTCAAAGTTTAGCAATATAAAACTTATATTACTACTATTTAAAACAGGAATATGAATGTTAGAATTCGATAGTTATATTATTTTTTAAAGACTAAAAAGGTTACTTCACAGAAAATATTCTAGAAAATACCTACCTCGAATTTCGCCCTATGCTAAAGTGCATCCATCAACTTTTCGTGGACTTTTTTTATCTGCATGCTCTGTCTACCACGTTAAAATGATTAATAACGTTTTCGGTATCTTTGGTGAATATAATATATATATGTATATATGTACAATCTGCATCCAATAGATAGGTATTCATTTTATCTTACTTGGCTCGTATACTTACGCACTGCTATAATTTCTAATCGATCACATTTTGAATCTTTTCTGAAAGACGAGATTATATGTATACCTACCCCTATATTTAAGGATGGGATAGACACGCGTTCAAAATGCATTATCATTCACATTTGTTTTATTTATACGTTGCAAAAGAAAATGACGATTAAATGCTTATTCGCAGAGGACATTGATTTTATAAACTTTTTTCATAATCTTGCCAGTCTTCTTGTACAATTTTTTTATCAATTTGCATCAAGCGAGTGTACGAGTATATACCTAAAAGTCTCAAATTTGATTTAGGTTCACTTTATGAGCAGATGAAACAGGGTAAACTAATAGGTAAAGCTCTGTACTGTAATTATATAATTTGTTATATGTGAAATAAGTTTATTAAGCTAAGCATGTTTCTATACAGTTTGATTTATTTAAATGTATATCATAATGAAAACAGATAATAATTCCATGGCCAGAAGATAAGTTATAAGGACCGCTGGACTGAGTGGTTGAAAGAAGCAAACCGAAAGGGTTCACCATCAACTGTATATGAAGACTGAATGTATGGTATTTAGCAAGAAACTGTCTCTGGTGTGACCTATGACAAGGGAAAGTTAAAATGAGGCAAGACAAAAAATTATATAATTGGGTAGAGTTGTGACATAAAATAGTAGATGCGTCACTGTTATTAAAAAACACATACCAATGAAAAAGTTACTTTTCAAGAGCAGAAAAAGGTACTCAAAGCTGGCAAGTTTGCAATGAAAATGAAGAATAGAGTATTGAATTGCTGTGTATATTATCTATTGTTGCTTTTACGGTAAAGAATGATGGACAGTATCATCCCAAAAATGAAGCAGAGACTTGAAACAGTTCAAATTTGTTCTATACAGACGACTCTTAAAAATATTAACACCAAAGTAATGAGGAAGTACTCAGTAGCCTGTAGAAAAGGGAAGCTCTTGAGGGCCATTATAAGAAGACAATAGAATCTCTGGTACATGAAATGAGAAAGAAAAGAGTATAGAGAACTTGACTCTTACAGAATGAATTTGTGGAAAAGGGAAAGAGAAAAACAGTGTGCTACTCTTATTTAGAAAGCTTGAGTGATTGGATGCAACAGTAAATTTCCGTGAGAGAAAGTGACAATATTTCGGGATTTCACGAAATAGGAAGTTGTCAAAAGCTATAATCGCCAAAGTACTGAAAGGATTATCTACGGCACCTAAAAACAGAAATTTCTTAATAACATATATTACGTTAAAAAGTTTTGTCGATAGTTAAATGGTGTAATTTTTAATGTAATGCATGCTTAATAGATAAAGCTGGAAAACGATAATAACAATACATATTAACTGTAACAGATTTACCAAAGCGAAATATCAAACATAGCATTCACAAATGTTACTTCTTAATCAATAAGTGTTTCTATTTTGCTATCCTACAGTGTATGTAAAATAATGTTTTCTACTTACTATGTCTACTCTAAGTAGACAGTTTTACAAACAAAAGCTAACTAATTGTATAAATGAATATGTGTATTAATTCAAAATTAAAGAACTCTGATTTTGTAATACTTTTTTCTTCTGCTCATGTTAAAATATGAAATCTTTTAGACATGAAATATGACAAATAGATAATGACAACTGATTTAGTAAAATAAATTTCCGTAGTTTAAAATTGTTGTTAATCAAGCAATTTACATAATATTATCCAATGAATTCAATATTCCACGTAATTTTTATGTAGAAGGCACAGCAATCACATAACATTCTTTATATACATGTAAACCTGAATTTATCGATAAAAAATTAATTAAATTTGCTAAATATAATTAGATTATTTCCATTTTTGTTTTTGTTTTTGTTACCATTATTGTTGCCATTATTGTTGCCATATTTGTTTTTGTTTACTTAGAATCATATTTATCACAATTATGAATACTATTTTATAAGTGTATATTGAATTTTTTTAATCATATGCAATGCTTAACTTCAACTACGCTACCCCTTAAATTGCGTGTCAAATAAATATAGTGGAATAATAAGATAATAAAAGTATTGTAAGTATAATTTAGTAGTTTGGTATATAACATATAGCATAAAGTTCTACTCTGTAATATCTAAATAATATATTTAACTTACTATCTAAATTAAATCGGTTACATATTAATTGTGCTTATCTCTTATAAAGTGATACTATCACTAAATATAACTTATTTAAAAAATATTTTACTAAATTTTCATAACAAAATTATAGAAAAAATATTTAATTAAAAACAGTAAATATAAATTTAAGAATTCATATTGATAACAGAAAAATTCACAATATGTTGATAAAAGTGAGAAAATACAGACATAATGCGAGAATAACATTTTTTAAATAGTGATTATTTTTAATGATATTTTTTCACAACATATATTAAATATCAGAAATAGGGTGTTAAATTACTAATAATGGGCTATACCTATAAACACAAAAATAAGAATAATTAAATATATTACACATGGAATGTAAGTAGTATAAATAACTAATAAAAAGTAATTAAAAAATAATTAAAAAGCACTTGCTGCGGTATAGAAGTTATTGTAATATTTCGCCAACTATCGCTAACTATCGCTAACGACATCTTTAGTATAAATATGTGAAATACAATTGCGTAATGTAGGTTAGTAATATTCAACAGGAATAAGTTGGATG